>PVIA01007577.1:0-81652 GCA_004024845.1 Tonatia bakeri | reverse complement strand
GATGTTGGAATGTTTAAAGGTGTCCTGGAGGTCCCTAAGCCTCTCCTCATTTTTTTTGAATTCTTGTTTCTTCATTCTTTTCTGTTTGGTAGTTCCTTTCTTCCTTCTGGTCCACTCCATTGATTTGAGTCCCAGTTTTCTTCCCCTCACTATTGGTTCCCTGTGCATTTTCCTTCATTTCTCTTATCGTAGCCTGCATTTGTTCATCTAAAAATAGACCAGTTTTAAATAAAAAGAAGAAAAAAGCCCTTTGATCCCAGATTCTATACAGCATGGATTGAGAAGCATTTGAAATTCACATAAGGAGCACTTACAGACAACTACGCATGGAAACCCACACCTCCTGCCTCCAGACTCTGCCAGGTGGGGCGGGTCACTGTGGTGATAGCATATCCACTGCTCACATTAGACGCTACTGTGGCGAGAGCCACCAATGGTCAAGGGTGACCACAAGAGCCCAACATCTTAGTGACAGAGATAGATGTCTTTAGTGTGGGGGCACCGTAAGTGAAGCCTGCTTCTCTCAAATACCACAGGAAGGGACTCAGGAGACATATGGGAAACACTCAGGGGTTTTGGCAATGTAGAAGGTATAATATCCAGGAACTCATGAAAAATACTCAGTCAGCTGACCATCCAAGAAGTGCTGTGTAGTGGTCCATGGGTGGCCCAGGCCAGGCCTCAATGTATGTGGGGTTTCTGCTGGGGCCTCTCTTTGTAGGACTCCCCAGATTTGTTCAGTCTGCTTCTGTCCACAGGGTATGGCCATCGCTGGTTCAGGTAGACAAGAAATACCACATCGTCCCTGAAACAGGTGAGGAGATGGGAGTATGTATGGTGATGATGAAGGCAAAGACATCATCGAGGAAGGTGTTGAAGGTCTCGTACCTGAAGGCCTTTTAGGGGAGATGTGCCCTTGACTTCATCTTGTAGTTCACAAAGAGCTGGGGCAGCATGAAGAGAAAGCCAAAGGCATACACTCCATTGACGAAGCTGTTGATTAAGCAGCAATACCAACTCTTACACTTGATGTTGAGCAGTGAGTAGATGATCCCCTGATGCACAGATGGTAGGGTAGGCAGGGCAGGTACTTCACGGCCTGAGTGTTGAACTCCTTGGTTTTTCTCTCAGATCCACTGTAGGCGCCAAACTGAAACTTGCACCTGAGACATCTCCAAACAGCTGTCATTTTCAGAGCATTTTTCGCTTCCACAGCTTGATGACAGCTGTGACACCTGGCAGGACCAGCACCAGCAGGCTTGTCTGCTCATCCGGCAGGAACGGAAAGATGACCACAGTGCTGACATGGTGCCAGAGCACTGCTTTGGTGAACATCCCAATCATGCTCTTCTTTTTCTTCCAGAAACTGATGTTGTTTTTAAATGGCAGGAAATCAAACAGAAAGTGAAACACTGATGCAAAGGTCAACATTAAGAAATACAAGTTGGTACCGACAAAACTTTCTTTCACTTCTTCAGCATTTTTCTCTGAAAACCCAAACTACTGCAGGGAGTGCATGGTGTCCTGTGTGTGGATCCAGAAGCGGAGCCTCTCCAGTGAGATCTTGCTGTAAGACCCAGTGAGGAGTAGCTCAGTGGTGGAGTGGTTGATGACCATGAGGTCCTTCACCCAATTTCTGAGCTTGTTGATGAACAGGATGGAGGGGTAGTGCATGGTCTTCCCAATTTGGATCACCTTCATGTATGGCTGCACATTAGCAGGCAGGGACCTGTCAAAGATGAAGCACTCATCGTCACGCTCAGTGTCAGTCTTGGTCTTCAGTGAGAAAATGGGCTCATCCATGGCAATCATCGGCTTCTTCTCAGCTTTGATCTTCTGCTCAGCAGATTCCCTAGTAAGCAAACTGACCTCTTCCAGTGTGGGAACCATGTAGGTAGTCAGAGGACATACCAGGTATACCTGCTTGTCATTGTGCCATGGCAGAATGCCAGCATGATGGAGGAGGACATACTCACACGGCATCCCGTTACTTAGAGTTTTCTTTGGTAGAGAAACACTAGCTGTCCTTTCAAATTTGGACTTCACATCAAAGTCTTTCATGTTCAAGACAAGATCCACATTGTTCTTAGCACCAAGGTTGGGCCATGTGGTGGCATACACACTGCAGCTTGGGCCTCTGTGCCAGGTAGGGCTGGATGTATTTACTGTCACTAGTGCATGAGGTGTGTGTACACCATGCCATACATGACTCAGCAGATGTGTACCACATATATGACAAACATGCCCACCACCAAGCTGGTGGAGGTGCTGCTGCCACTACACATAGCACTGCTGCCAACAGGCGAGTTTGGCACCTACCTGTCCCCCACTCTAGCTGCTGTGGGACACACAAACCTCCCACCAGATGGTCTGCTGTATGCTCCTGCCTTCCACGCATGCAAGAGCCACCCCTGGGCACCACAGCTGCATGGAAGGTAATGCACCCAGAGCCACAAGCTGCCAGCCACCCTACATACTCTTGTCACTACCACCCACACCTACCTGTGGCTACCAGCAGCTCAACTTTGTATTTCTAACACATTTCTCAGTGTAATGTTGGTCCAAGAACCACAATAGAAGATCCACTGCATAAACATCATTTTCACATGTTTAGTTATATGGTTTTCAAGTGTAGATTAGCAGCTGACAATTACAAAGGGAGTAGTCAGAGGCAGGAGTACCAACAGCAGCAAGAGGCAACATCTGGCAGACTGAGAGTGCAGGGAAAGAAAATACTCAGGCCTGTCAGATTGGCTACCATCAATAAATCAACAAACAAGTGATGGTGAAGATGTGGAGAAAAGGGAACCCTAGTGCACTGTAGGTGGGAATGCAGACTGGTGCAGCCACTGTGGAAAACAGTATGGAGTTTCCTCAGAAAACTAAAAATGGAACTGCCTTATGATCCAGAGATTCCACCTCTGGGAATATATCCTAAGATTCCCAAAACACTAATTCAAAATAATATAAGCACCCCTATGTACACTGCAGTATTATTTACAATAGCCAAGTGCTGGAAACAGCCTAACTGCTCATCAGTAGAGAGTGGATAAAAAAGCAGTAGAACATTTATACAATGGAATACTACTCAGCCATAAAAAATAAGAAAGTCTTATCTTTTGTGGCAGCATGGATGGAACTGGAAGTTATTATGCAAAGTGAAATAAGTGAGTCAGAGAAAGAAAAATGCCATATGATCCCACTTATATGTGAAGTCTAATGAACAAAATAATTCAACAAATAAAATAGAAATAGAAACATGAATACACAGAACAGATGGATAGCTGTCATAGGGAAAAAGGGTAGGGGAGGTAGACATGTACAAAGGGGGGATAAATGGGGATGGAAAGAGACTTTGCTTTGGGCAATGAGCATATAATACAGTATACACATGATGTTTTATTGAGTTGTATATTTTAAACCTGTACAGTTTCAGTTTCATTAACCAATGCCATCCCAATAAATTCAATAAAAAATGAAACATAAGAAATTAAGACATACAAATGGCCAACAGATAGATGAAAAGATGCTCAATGTCACTAGCTATCAGGGAAATGCAAATCAAAACTACAATGAGATGCCACCTCACACCAGTTAGAATGGCTGTTATCAGCAAAACAAGTAATATCAAGTGTTGGAGAGGTTGTGGAGAAAAACAAACCCTCATTTATTGCTGGTCGGAATGTAAACTGGTACAGCCACTATGGAAAACAAAACAGAGGTTCCTCAAAAAATTAAGAATAGAGCAACCCCTCTTCTGGGTATCTACCTGAAAAATTTGACAACCTTTATTCCCAAAGATATATGCATCCCTATGTTCATTGCAACAGTATTCATGGTAGCCAAGACATGGAAACAATCAAAGTGTCTTTCCATAGTGGATTGGATAAAGAAGATATGGTTCATATGTATAAAGGAATACTACTCAGCCATAAGAAAAGTCTAAATACTGCCATTTGTAACAACATGGATGGATCTTGAGAGTATCATGCGAAGAGAAATAAGTCAGACAGAAAAAGTTAAGAACCATAATTTCACTCATATGAGAGATATAAAACAGAAAGCAGCAAATGAACAAAGGAGACAAACAAACAAGAATTCATAGACACAGACAACAGTAGGGTGGTTACCAGAGGGTAAGGCAGTGAGAGATAGTAAATGGTAAAGAGATCAAATATATGGAGACAGAAGGAGATTTGCCTCTGGGTGGTGGGCACACACTGCAATATACAAGTGATGGATAATAGAAATGTACAGTTGAAGTGTATGTCATCTTATTAACCAATGTCACCCCAACAAATTTAATTAAAAATAAAGAAGAAATAAATGGATATGTTCAGGGGCTATGGAGTGTACGTGTGAAGAACCTTGTGTGTCTCACTCCTGCCCATTTCCCATGACTACCAGTCTCCTAGTCATTGTGTCCTTATATGATAATGATGTGAGATAATGCACGCTCACTAATAATGACCTCTGGTAATTAAGAAGAGGTTTAATTCTCTTTAGTTTACCGTTTAAGCAGGTATAGATTTGTACAACATATTTTTTTATATTTTAGAAATATTTCCATTCAGGCTCAACTTTTAAACATTAATATTTAAGTTCACTTTTGAAAACCACTCTATCAATTCCAAAGGATGAAGGATAAATGCAAATTATCTAACTGGAGTTTAAGCAATCCAAAGATGGTGATAGCATCTAACATTTAAAAAGCAAGTTTTTCCACGTAATACAGTAATAACCTGAGACATATATAATCATAATTTCTTAAAGGATGACTAAACTAAGATTCAGAAAATTGAATTAAAGTATTGATATCACACAGGCAGTTAACTGGTAGTGGAGCTAGATTTTAACTTAGGTCTATCTGATTCCATTTTTCTAGACATTGTGCTGTCTTTACAGGGAATAAAAATTCTCAGGCTGAGAAGCTGGATACATAGACAGCTCTCCTGGGTCTCCACAGGCCATACTCCTCTGTGGAGCTTCCTGTAAGACAGGTATCCAAACTTTATTAGCATTAGCAGTTTCTTTCACTTACAGAAACTACAAGAACTCCCGTAAATGCCTCTGTGTGCTGCAACTTAGAATATGCTTCCTTCCTCCTTCATTTTGTAGGTTTCATTGTTGCATGGAACCACCCTGGCCTCTTCCTACACCGCTCCTTCCTGCCCTACACTCTAATTCTTCAGTGGCAACACAGAAGGGCTAGTGGGAATAGAAGAGGCAATCAGAGATAAAGACAGAGGAAAGACGTGTGGTCTGTGTAGCTGTCTTTCCTCTCCCATTCCTGTACTTCCCCAGAGCCTGGGCTGATCTCCACATCATTCTCACAGTCTCGCCCTGCTCTTAAGATAAGTTCCTCAAACACTGACACTGACTGGTTGGTTCTCTGGAATGAAGATAAAGCTCATTTATCACTCTAAGATTTCAGGCCCCACTATTCACATGTACACACACATTCAGTTATTCTGAGAGGGCTAAGTGAATGGGATGCTTAGGAGTAGAAACTGTTAGACTCCCTGTCTCTTTCTTGCAATTGTTGGCAGCTGGTATTCTTCCAAACCTCCAGAACAGAATGCTTGCTTCATTCAGGACAGGCAACTGAGGAGGAGTATTGTTTTATTCCATAGTGTGTCTCAAAAGAAAGAAAATGGGAAAAATGAAAGGAGCAGAAGTGTTGTGTACAGCAGACCTAAGGTAAAATTCCTACCATTTCCAATTACAGTTGGATGACTTGGAACATCATTTAATTTATCTGATTTATAGGGGTTATTATAGGCTAATAAGCCCTGTCATTCTTACCTCACAGAATCGTTATGAAATACTAATGAAATAATAAATATGAAAGTGCCCTGGAAAGGGTAAATGTGTGTGTATAAATTTTGATTGCTAACACAATTGTGTGTTCCCAGCATGGTACATGTTTTGGTGTTATCATTGGTTAGATGTTCACAGTACTATTCATGTACTCAAGATGCATTTATGGAGCACTTGCTTTTTACAGGCACTATACCAGGAATGGAGAGTACAGAAATATACTGGGTACGATTATTTTTCTGAGTGAGGGAATCAATTCAGGTGGATTGACAGGTTTCAGTGGTGGCGGGAGAGGAACGCAACTGATGACTGGCCAGGGAATCTAACTACTGCTTTCATGTCAGTAATTTAGAAATGAACTTTATTATGCGGTTCACATATGGAATCACATCAGTAAAATGCTGGAGCAGGCAGCTCCAAATTCTATCCTTCCACAGACAAATCAAAAAACAAGTAAAAAGTGTCAGAGCCAACTTTGTCAGAACTCTGGAACACAGTAAAACGTCGATAGCAACCAAGCAAATGTGAAATCAAGGGAAAGCCAATTTAAAATTATAAGAACGTTTTATAGTGCTTTTATTGACCTTTGTTCCACCCCCTCCCAGTTCAGCTGTGATCTTGAAGATGGCAGTCCCTACTCCCCATGTGTGATCCTGGTTTCTGGTGGCAGAGGGAGCGGGCAAAACCTCATTTGCAAGTTATTGTGTTAGTCAGTTCTAACCTGTCTGAGAGCTGCGTGAAAGACTGATGCAAGGTGATCCTACCTGTTTCACCTAACTTGGAACTCAGGGGAAAAGTGGAAGGCATGGTTCAAAAACACTGGAAGGGGGGATGGAGAATCTGTACCATCAGGGTCAAAAGACTAGAGCTGAAAGTCACATTTCAAGATGGAGACATAAGAATATCCTGATCTCACCCCCTCCCACAGACATGTTGAGTCAACAGCGACATATGGAACCACTTCCTCTGAAAAAACAAAAATTAGTAGGGTGACCCCTACTCATTGAGCAAATGACAAAAATAAACACTAAAGTGGGGAGGAAGGGCTGAGACACAATCTCTCCATAAAATCAACCCTTGGCACGGCAACCCACAATCAAGAGGGAATTCAAAACTCAGAGTGTCTTCCGAGTGAAGGGTTCATACCCACATAGGGCTCCCTAACTTTTAAGACTACCACCTGAAAGATGAGCCCCCAAAACACTTAACTTTAAAAGCCAATGAGGCTCATGCCCACAAGACCTGCGGGGCTGTGACAAACTGAGGAACAGATCTTAAAGGGCTCACACTCAGTCTTACCTACCCCAGGGTCCAGTGCGTAAAATACCCTTTGAAAAGTGCCCAGGCTTTATGTGAAAGAGGCTCACTTGCTAACTTTAAAGCATTGGTGTGAGGAGCACCGGCCTTCTGGGATGCTCTCTGGGGATGGAGATGAGTGGACACCATCTTACTGCTCTCCCTTTGCCTTATTAAAGCCACCAGGCAATATCTTTTTTTTTCATTTATTTTTATTGTTTTTCTTTACTTTTTAAAGAAGTTGCTGACTTTGCTCTCCCTCTGCCTTGTTCCAGCCAGTGGATACCATTTTCTCACCCCCTCTGCTGTGCTGCAAAGCACCAGAATCTCTCAGCCGAAAGCTTCTACACATGTCTGCTGACCAAGGTTTTGTGGCTGCCACCCAAGAGACACCCCTTGGTCATCTGGCTCTGGAGGCCAGGGAGGCTGGCATTCCTGGATCCCTTAGGAAGTAACAATCAGAAAGACAGTTCTTGGTGGGCCACCACCTCCGAGACACTACACAGACAACAGACTGAAACACACCCCCAGCCTCTCTGTGAAACAGACTTGCTTGTTTGTCAGAATATTTAGCCTGAGGGGCAGGCTTCTGGTGTGGCACACTTACAGGGTCCTACAGAGGTGCTCTCAGGGAACAGAGGCCAATAGATACAATCTTTGTGTTCTCCCTCTGTCTCACTTTAACTTGCTGGTATCTTTCAGAAAAGAGGGCTTATAACTTTGGTGCCCTGATTATTGTGACTGCTTTAAGGAGACACCACTATATCACCTGGCTCTGGCAGCTAGCAGCACTGATAATTGTGAGTCCCACAGGACTGTAACCAATGGGAAAAGTTCTTAAACAGCTACTACCCTCAGAACACAAGAGGCAACAAATCCAGGAGATCAGTCTTTCTGTGAAAGAGCCCTATTAACTTATAACATAGCTGCAGGCTAGGGGGCAAGTTTATAATTATATACATAAATATAAGGGCTTACCTTCTAAACCTTTCCTGAAACCTTGGAGGGCAGATGCCATCTTGGAGCACTATCTCTGCTGCACCTCACAGCACCAGCCTTAGGGGCAGACTTCAGGATTGGTACACATCTAGAGGCTGCAGTGGTGCTCTCAAGGAACGTAGGCTAGTGGGATGGTGCCTTTGCACTCGTCTTCTGCATTACTACAGCTCATTGATGTCTCCCAGAGAGGAGCTTATACACTCATCTGGAGCCCTGATTTTTGTGACTGCTGCCCAGGGGATACCTCCACATTGCCTGGCTCTGGTAGCCAGTGGGGCTTACACTTTCAGCCCCACCGGACTATATGTACTTGCATTTGTTAAAGGCAAATGCCTCAAGGTCTGGCTTCCAATCAGCCTGAATATAGATGCCTGCTGAGATGCTCCCCTTCGAGACACCCACAATTACTGGGAGTATTAGAAATAAAATAGGCTGTTTGGGAGAGAGTGGAGCCTAAGGTGGCAGGGTAGGGAGATTCTGAATTCACTTCTTCCCATGCACACACCAAATTTACAGCTATATATAATTTCCCTTTGAACATGACCTGAAAACTAGATAAACTGCTCTCCTCAATAAAAGATAAAGGGATTACTCCGAGATGGGTAAGAGAGGCAGAGACACAATCTTGGTAGAAAAATCCCACCCCCAAGAATGCCAACACACAATAGAGAGGGATCTCACCACACAGGGGCTTCTCCTGGAGGAGTGAGGGCTTGGTACCTCACATCTGGAATCCTGAGCCCTGTGAGATGCACTGGAGAAACAAGTTCCCAAAATATCTGCCTTAGAAAATCAATGGGGATGACGTTTAAAGGACATCATGTGCTATAAAAAAAATGAGACTCTTCTCTTAAAAGTCTTGGGTGTGGTCTCACTCACCTGAAGAGCCAGCAGTTTGAAAAGTGCCCAAGCTATATGGAAAATAGATTCATTTATTAGACTAAAAATCATTAGCTGAAGGGATGGGAGACAGTTGAAATGCTCCTTGGAGCCCCCAGCAGGTGTGGCCCAGCTGTTTGGGCATCGTCCTGCAAACTGAAAGGACACTGGTTTGATTCCAGGGCGCATGCCTGGGTTGCAGGTTCAGTCCCCACTCGAGGCAGGTACACAAGGCAGCCAATCAAGGTTTCTCTCCACATGGATGTTTCCCTCCCTCTTTCTCCCTCCCTCCCCCTCTCTCTAAAATCAAAAATGAAAATTGAAAAAGAAAAACACCCCAAATGCTCCATGGAGACACCATTACTGCAGTTTCTACCTAACATGCTAATGCAAGCAGGTGCTAGCAGTCATGGCATTATCCCACTGCTTCGCTAAAGCCAGAGATGTGGGCTGCTGTAACACTGCCCTACTTCCTGATGGGGCAGTGAGTGTGAATGGGTTGTGGCATTCTCCTGCTCCCTACCTAACATCTGTGAGTGCAGCTGGTTGTGAAACCCCCCCCCCCCAGCTAGAGGGCATGTGCTCTCAGGCCATTCTCCTGCCAGCCTCAAGCTAGAGCACACGCACAGACAAGGCTCTCTCTCGCTGAAGTGCTGCAACCCATGACCACTTCCAGTCAAGACAGTTTCCTGTAGCTTTTCTGAAGCAAGCAAGTGAGCCCTGTCCCCTACACTCTACAGCTGCTTTGCTAAAAGCAGTGGATGCACACAATCCACTCATATAATACTGTCCTATTCTTGTTTTTTCATGTCACATTTTATAATACTTTTATTTTTTTTCAAGATTTTATTTATTTTTTAGACAGAGGAAAAGAGGGAGGGAGAAAGAGAGGGAGAGAAACATCAATATGAGAGAGATACATGGATCTGTTGGCTCCCAGGGACCCAGCCCACAAACCAGGCTTGTGCCTTAACCAGGAATTGAACCGGCAACCTTTTGGATCAGGCTGGCACTCAACCCACTGAGCCACACCAGCCAGGGCTGCCCTAATTCTTTACATTTAACATATGGAAAAACAGTAAATTTCCTGTCAAATTCATCTTGTAGATGAATTCCACTTATTCCAAGCCTGGATAATATCCCCTAGGCAGCCTGGTGTGGTGGAAAAACACTGTGCTTAGAGACAGACTAGAGTTGGATTTTTGACTCTATCATGTACTAACTATGTGACTGGGCAAACCTTTCAACCTCAGTTTCTTAATTTATTATGTAAGATAAATGATGAAATGCTGTTATTTTTGAGACTGAATTGAGATGTTAGATCTTAAAATACTTTGAAAAAGTAAAGAATTATGTTAATTATACCCCAGTAAAGCTATTCATGTAAGTGAATGTTTATGACAACACAATGAGAACACATTTTTTGTAATTTTTTTCTTTTTCCTTTTGGGTATAAAATATCACCCTAAAATCTATATACAATTTGAATATTTTTATTGTAATTTAAAATAGGATCACAGATGATCAATGCTGAAATAGACCTTGAAGGTAATCTAGTTTATCCCACATAACTATATGGAAGAAAACCCTGAGGCTGAGAGGAAAGAGGGACTTGCCTTAGATTATGCCATTAGTCTGAAAATAAGGATTGGCGTTTTGGTCTCCTTTGTTTCTGTTCAGTGCTTTTCCTGCTCTACCATAATGTCTCATCTCAATGGTCCTTTCGGGTTTTGTTATGAAACTACTGTCTTTCCCCAACTTCCCCTTGATTGCCCTGAACCAAAATGTTGATATGCCTTGTTAAGCAGGCTTCTCCTTGAGGAGAGAACAATTTACATGGAGAGAATAATGTAGGAGGCAGCTCTTCCATGCATTTTTACCTTCCTGCCAGGATCTTGCGAACAACCACATGGCTCCTGGGGCAATAGGTAGCAGAGTCAGGAAAAGTGACTCATCAGAAATACTTAGACGTTGGTGTTCATGTCATCCCCTTTCCCCTTACATTGAGATAGGATTTTATTGTCTACAAAGTACATGCATATTTATCATCTGAAGTTATTATCACAGCAACTATATGAGGCAGGGATTATTATCCTCATATTACAGATGAAAAAAACTGAGGATTAGAGAGATTAGGTATCAACATTTATGTATTAAATAAGAGGCACAGCAAACATTTCAATTCAGATTCTCTAGTTCAAATACAGGGATCTTGCCACTATAACACAGTGGTATATAACTTTGCCATACTTAATGAATTCTGAAAAACATTAGTGAAGATGTAATCAAAAGTTAATAAAATGTCATGCAGAATAAGTTCTAAGGCTGTATCTTAATAAAATAGACTAATATTTCCAACTTTGAAACTACCTAAATGATTCTAAACTCTAAACATACAAGAGGTATAAATTCCTCAGGCTGATCAAGAGTCCAAAAGTACATGACAAGAGTCTAGAATGAATCAGAAAGAACTTTACATTGCTGCTTTAGCTGCATTAATTAAACATATAGCAAAAACAGTAGCCTTCATTTCTATACTTACAAAGGGTATAAATGCTCTGGGAAACTTGGTTTTCATTCACATAATATATGGAAAAACGAAGAAGAAAAAGGAAAAAAGTCAGAACCACAACTATTTCACTGCTTGAGAATGGTTTCTCCTCTCTCTAGGGCTGATTTTTCTTCAGTTGCATATATTGAGGTTGCTGAAGCATTGTCTGAATATACTATGTGAAAAACTTTCCTAAGAAAACTAAAATGAAGTACAGGTACAGTTCTTCATAAGGAAACCATAAAATGATATAGTCATAGTTTTCTCTTAGATATTTAGTCCTTTCTAAGTATAGCATTAGATGTATAAGAGACCTGGATCTAAAACACAACCCTGAACTTAATAGCTACCTGACCTTAGGCAAGTGAAGTAACTCATTCAAGACTGTTTTCTCTGTGTAAACTAGAAATGATGATAGTGCATACCTCATAGAATTGTTATGAGGATTAAAGACAATAACAAATGTGAAGCATTTGGAACATGATTAGTAAAGCTCAAAAGGTATTAGTTCCTCTTCTCTCACTCCCTTCTAGGCTGGTTTCCTGTTACAAAAGCCTATATATACTTTTTAAAATTTGTATTCAATTTATTGGGTTGACATTGGTTAATAAAAATTATATAGGTTTCAAGCGTACAATTCTATAATACACCATCTGTATATTGTATGGTGTGCTCACCACCCAAATCAAGTCTCTTTCCACCACCATTTATCCCCCTTTACCCTCTCCTACCTCCCCCCACCCTCCTTTCCCTCTGGCAATCACCAGACTGTTGTCTGTGTCTATGAGGGTTTTTATTCTTAATTCCTTCACCTTTTTCACCCAGCCCTCCAACCTCCCTCCCCTCTGACAGCAATCAGTCTGTTTTCTATCTGTGAGTGTGTTTCTATTTTGTTCTTTAGTTTATTTTGTTAATTTTGTTAGATTCCACAAATAAGTGAGGTCACATGGTATTTGTCTCTCTCTGACTGGCTTATTTCACATAGCATAATGTCTCCATGTTTATCCATGCTGTCCCAAAGGGAAAGGTTTCCTTTTTCTTCTTTTACAGCTGAATAGTATTCCATTGTATAAATGTACCACAGCTAGAAAGCCTACACATTTTTAACCTAAGAAAATCTTATTAGCTGTGTACTTCAGATTTTCACAATTGTTTTGATAGCTCAACTTTTCTGAAAGCTTAACTTTCTTATAAAAGTAGCCTGGCTTTTTATATTATACAGATTATGATAATCTTCTCACTGAATCTACTCTGTCTTTCTCTCGCATACATATGCACACACAAACACACATATATATATACTCACACTCCTGAATAAAAATAACCACCAAAGAACTCACCTCTTAACATCTCCAACATTTCCACCTTTCCAACTTCTGGCACTGATCTTCAGCAAGCTCAATTGTTTTTTGAAGGCCTGCAGTCCACATCTGTATTTCTTACTTGTGCAGCTTATCCATCACATCATGGCTTTTATCCTTTGTTGTTGAGGCAGAATGTCCAAGAATCCTAAGCCTTGGGAAAGGGAAATTCCAATAGAGTTGAATGAGCAGAGGCAACCCTTCCTCTAAAACACATATTACCCACTTACAGTTTAGTACTACAGTCAGGGCAGCAAGGGATTTGGATCTCAAAGGTTGATAGTTCCTTTCAATAATTGTGCTAATCTGAGGTGTAGCACTGTTCCAGTCTTCTATATACACTGACACTCAGAATCTTCCATAGGCCTAAGAGAACTTACAGTGTAATAGTGGAAAAGACTCAGTCTAAAGGAACAGTGGTTGAATTGTGTTTGTGTGTGTGTGTGTGTGTGTGTGTGCATGCAAGCCCACACATTTTTTTCAAAAAAGAAAAACACAGATGAACAGTAATTTAAGAACTACTTTATCTAGACTTTTCATTAAGTAACAGAATGTTTCCAGATGAATCCTATGTAAAATTTGCAGGTTAGTTATGACTATTTCTTCTTGTTAATCTTCTATGAAAAAAAATAAGATCATAACCTTAAAAGAACACAATTCCAAATAAACATTAATTTCCTAATGACTTGAGATGTACTAAATTTCACCTTGACAGACTTTTCTGTCCTTCAGTTCCCTCATGGTCCAATTAACTAAAAAGTCACATACAGTTTACAAAGTTGACTGAAACAAGAAAAACAGGTAAGACTAGCTTTGAACATTTTGCCCATTCTCTTCTACATCACTCCAAAATAAACAAATGCATGATCTTTCAGGAACACTTAAAATGCTAAACATTAACTAATAACTCATGATCATTTTCTATTCTGAAGTGATTCAAAACATGTGTCCCACCTACGAGTCAAAACATTAAATCATGGTCCAGGGGCAAAGTATGGCTTAACAAAGTTTTGCAAAGGCCCTTATCATTATCTCCACTATCTAGCTTTGGGCATTTTCCCATTCCCTGGACATTGCTGTTACTAATGTGGTGATTATGTTTTCCAAATTCTAAATTATCTGATAAGATCTGGTAAATGAGATTTTTGTGCTGCTTCTTAGAGCCAGATACAATCCAGAAGAGGTACCTTGGATATTGAAAAAAAAATAGAACTTCTAAACACTGATGGTTTGGAAGGATAATAGAAGAGAACCTTTGAAATTAAGAATGTCTTAAAAATTTGGTTACCGTATGACTAGGATATTGAGTCACTGACACTGAATAGGGGAACAAAATCAACAAAAAGTCAATGCAGGAAAAACTGGCAATAGTATGTAACCTGAAATCATCAGAGAATACATTTCATGGTTCATTTAGACACATATAAATTTCAAGAAAATGACATGTAGCTTTATGCAAATACACCTATAACCTTCTATTAGATGTGAAACAAGTTCAAGAGTGAGATGCTATTCTAGAGTTGATACCCCATGTATATATTATCAGAATATTAGGCTTACTGCTGAAGCTGGCATCTGTAAGGAAATATATTCCCATGAGGCACTGGCATCTGAGCTGGTGATACCAGCAAATATGTTGTTAGTTGTAGCTCCTTGTTGCCACAGGTATCATCATGAAAGGGTCAACTTTGTTTACGCACGTGCCCTCTTGATTCTGCTGTTTTAATGATTTATAGATACAATAATACAACACTTGTGAGCAGCCAAGAAAAAGCTTACAATGTGTCTCTGAAGTCTAGAAGGAGACTAAGAAGAATATTCTCAATAGCTTTCATTCTGCTAAACTAAGCTCCTTTTTAAAAAGTTTTTATTTATTTATTTTTAGAAAGGGGAAGGGAGGAAGACAGGGAGAGAAACATCAATGTGTGATTTCCTCTCCCGCATCCCCAACTGGGTACCTGGCCCGCAACCCAGGCAGGAGCCCTGACTGGGCATCGAACCGGCAACTCTTTGGTTTTGCAGGCTGGTGCTCAATCCACTGAGCTACACCAGCCAGGGCTAAAAGAGTTACTTGAGGATGAGATGAGTCTTACTCATCCCTAACTCCCCTGTGCTAAGTTTCACATATATATTGTAGATGCTCCACAAATATATGTTAAATAGCTTATAATATCCTTGAGGAAGAAAACATATTCCTGACCTTCCAAGTTGTTCTTCTTATCTTTATTACTGAGTAGCAGCTATTTTCTTGAGTTGACTATCATCTTATAGGCAAGCAGGACAGGAAGCAATGTTTTGAAGTATCAGATAAAGTTATTCAAACAATGGTGCCAATGTGGAATACATGGCTTGGAGGTGCTACTACTCACCTACACACTTTCTCATGTGTCCAGGATGAAGGAGACAGGTGGTCATTATCTCTCTTTCCAAGTGCCACTTATGAAATGCATGGTTCTTAAAAGAAGCAGTAGTACCTTGCAACTTGGCTATTTAGGCTATTTCCTTGTAAAAGGGTAAGAAGAAGCACAATCAGTGACTGCTAACTATGTGTCTCTTTCAGAGTGAAATCTTGCTAGAATACAGAAGATAGTGAAGAGGGTTAAGAAAGTGTATCATTCTTCAGTAGCTTTCCAGACATCTAATCTTCACAATGGTCTGGCTGGCAGAGAGAGAGGAGAGGAAAGAGAGAGGAGAGAAAGAAAGAAAAAAAATTAAAATAAACATGACCTCGCAATGGCAAAGAACAAATATATACACAACAGGATCCCAAGAAATTTCTGAAATTTCATGAGCAAGTTAAAGGGCTACCACCAGGACAGATGACCATCACTAGAAGAAACAAGTCTATTAGAAGAAACTGAATCTATAAACTTGTTTCCTATTTCTACCACTTTAAAAAAAGAATCATTCCCATTTGTATAACTGGTAAATAAGAAGCCATTTTTTTGACCAATAAGAAAAACACCTTTCTTCTTGCATACATATATACACTTATGTATGTACATAAATATACACCAAGAAATATATTACTACAATAGACAATTAATATGTAGTAACTCATTAATATAGTTAGAGCCAAACAGATTCAAATCGAGACTATTAGGTAGTCTAATGCTGTGTACTAGATGACTGACTTAGTTTTGTACGTTTTCTTTGGTGGAAATACCTTCACACAGTTTTGTTTTACGTTCTCACACAAATAGTACCGGATTTTTCATACCATAAGACTCACCGAGGTTTTGGAGGGGGAAAATAGGAAAAAAAATTTTGAAGCAAAAAAATGTGGTAAAATATTTAATAGCATAAATAAGATAATATTTCACCAATGTAAATGTAAACAGAACTCAACAGCAGCATAAACAACCCTTATTCCTCCCAAATTTGGGGGTGGGGAAAGGGATGTATCTTATAGTATGAAAAATATGCACTCCAAGATCACTAAACCAAACAGAAAAGAGAAATCTGTACAATTGCTGATCCCAGTTTACATGTGGAAGTTTTCTCGCAATAAAAATATGCTCCAATCTGAAGACTGTGTGAGTTGGCCATGTCAGGGTAACAGATGGACTGGATATATTAGGGCCCAAACCTCTTATTGTAGTCCAGAAGCCAAGCAATTGAATTCAAGGACAGGGCATAAAAATTGTTGATGTGCTGAGAAGGGAACAGTCATGATAGTATTCTTGCCACCTCTTATTATACACAAATCAACTTTCTAAGAATGTCAAAGTGTATCAATTATTACTTAGGACTTAAAGGAGCTCTCAGGCTACAGCCTTCTTTAATATGAGAAAACATTAAAAGAAAATTCAAATTTCATAAAATATATTTTCATAGCTTCCACCGGAAAAACAAATTTAAAGGCCAACAAAAAATGTCATACAAATGATGGTTTACCAAACAAGTCCAGATATTTACCCCATTTGAGTTTTAGAACCAACATATGAAATAAACAAGGTAAAGATTATTTCTTTGTTACCTAAATGAGGAAACTGAGGCCCTGAAATGTTATATGATTTATCCCATGTCATAAAAACCTACACTAGTGGAGGCAGAACTGGAATACCAGTCGTCTGACCCCTAGTACAATTTTCTTCCACCTCCTAGACCACCGCTGAGTAATACTCCACTGTACGTATATACCACCATTTGTTTATTCATTCACCTGTTGGAGAACCTTTGGGTTATTCCCAGTTTTACAACTAAAACTGCTATAAATATTGCGTACAAATCTGTGTATGAACATACACTTTCATTTCCCTTGGTTAAATAACTATGAGTGGAAAGATCGGTTCATATGTAGTTACACATTTAACTTTTTAACGAGCTGCCAAACTGTTTTTCCAAACTAGTTGCATCAATTTACATTCTCACCAGCAGTGAATGTATGAGTTCTAGTTTTTCTACACCCTTGCTAACATTTTGAAGTGTCAGGTTTTTTTAAAGAAATTTACTCATTCTGATAGATAGGCAGTAGTAACTCAAGGTGCTTTTAATTTGCATTTCTCTAATGATTACTTATATTTAATATTTTTCCTGTGCTTATTTGCAATTGCTATCTCTTTAGTGGTTGGAAGTGTCTATTCAAATATTTTGCCTTTTATAAAAAGTTAGGTGTTTTTTTTTTCATATTAGTGAGCTTATATTTTTATTTTAGGAAAAAATAAATCATACTTTGGTTCACAGATTTTATAAACTAGTGAACTAGGAATCTACCACTACTACTTATAGATAATAGAAACTATGCATTAGAATCTCAACTTATAGATGATGCAATCAAATGATAATAACAATAAAAGCAAACCAAATATTGTCATAAAACAAAAACGAAAACTCTATGTTAACAAAACAGCTTTCAGCTAATGTCTAAAAACAGATATGTTCATATGGTATTTGTCTTTCTCTGACACTTATATGTGGAATCTAAAGACAAATATAAATGAAAAAAAGAACAAAACAGAAACAGATTCATAGATACAGAAAACAGACTGATGGTTGCCAGAGGGGGGGGTTGATAATTCTTTATATATTTCATATTCAAGTTCTTTATCAGATATGTGATTTGTAAATATTTTCCCCCCAGCTGTAGCTTGTCTTTTCAATCCCTTAACAATGTCTTTTTTTAAAAAAAATTACTTTTCTCCCCAACTAGTTTGGCTCAGTAGATTGAGCACAAGCCTGCAAATTGAAAGGTTGCCGGTTTGATCCCCAGTCAGGGCACATGCCAGGGTTGCAGGCCAAGTCCCTGGTTGGGAGCATGCAAGAGGCAACCAATTGATGTTTCTCTCTGTCTGTCTCCCTCCCTTCCCCTCTCTCTAAAAATAAATACATAAAATCTTTTTTTAAATTTATTTTTCAATTAGTTTACACTCAATATTATATTGTATTACTTTCAGGTATGCAGTATATTGATTAAACAGTCATATACTTTATAAAGTGTTCCCCCCAATATTTCCAGTACCCACCTGCCACCATACATATATACTAGAATATTATTGACTATATTTCCTATACTGTACTTTGTATCCCCATGATTACTTTGTAACTACCAATCTGTACTTCTTTACCCCTTCATCTTTTTCAACCAGCTTCCCAAACCCGCCTCACCTCCAGCAACCATCAGTCTGTCCTCTGTATCTATGAGTCTGTTTCAATTTTGTTTGTTCATTTATTTTGTTATTTAGATCCCACAAATAAGTGAAATCATATGGTATTTGTCTTTCTCTGACTGGCTTATTTTATTTAGCATAATACACTCTAGGTCCATCCATGCTGTCACAAATGGTAAGATTTCATTCTTTTTTATGGCCGAGTAGTATTCCATTGTGTAAATGCACCACAGCTTTTTTATCCACTTGCCTATGGTTGGATACTTGGGTTGCTTCCATGTCTTGGCTATTGTAAATAACATTGTAATGAACATATTCTTTTCAATTTGTGTTTTAGTGTTTTTTGAATACATACCCAGAAGTGGAATCACTGGGTCAAAAGGCAGTTCCATTTTTAATTTTTTGCGGAACATCCATACTGTTGTCCACAGTGGCTGCACCAGTCTGTATTCCCACCAACGGTGCACTAGAGTTCCCTTTTCTCCACAACCTTGCCAGCACTTGTTATATTTCTTGATTTGTTTATTATGGCCATCCTGACAGGTGCAAGATGATGTATCTTTGTGATTTTAATTTGCATCTCTCTGATGACTAGTGGCGTTGAGCATCTTTTCATAGGCTATGGGCCATCTGTATGTCCTCTTTGTAGAAGTGTCTATTCAGGTCCTCTGCCCATTTTTAAATTGGATTGTTTGTTTGTTTTTTTGGTGTTAAATTATATGTGTTCTTTATAAAGTTTGGTTATTAACTGGGAAGAGATGCTTACAGAGATAGTAGCATCAAGTGGTGAAAAGCAAGGAGTTCCTGTTCACCAAGGAGTGGTGAAGTCCACTGGAGGCACAGGCACCCTCTTAAAGGGACAATGCACAAAATTGCATTAGCAGCCACTCACCCTAGGCTCCAACAGAGGGACTGAGGTGAGTACTGCAGGGTCCTATGGAGAATCTGGGGCTTGTGACTCTGGGGAGACATGCTGGGGAACAGCTGCCAGGATCCTGGTGCTGAGTCAATCTCAGATACCGGTAGTAGACATCTTTTCTGGACTAATCAATTCCCTATGAGCAGTGTCAGCCTGGAGGAAGGCAATTACCCATTACCCCACCCTTCGGAATTCCTTGTACCCCATCCTTAGGAATTTCTGTTGTCTCACAATACTCTGCTCACAGGAGACTGGATAGAAACACCTTCCTGACCACAGGCCCAATGTTTGGGCTCCCGAGGCCCCACCCACCTGAATACTATAGGCTCTGCACCACAAAATCAGGGCAAAATCTAGAACAGACTCAGTGACTCTGGGGCAGCCATACCCACCACTTTCCCTGAAGCCTGAAGGGCACCTCCCCCTCACTGGAGACCCACAAGTTCCATTTGTTGGATTCTGCCAGAAGCTCTCAGTGACTAGGCCTAGCAGGCAGCTGGCAGGCCCACGGAAGCAGACAGCGGCAGAATCTGGAATGCCCTGGGTTGTTTGCTGGCCTGCCCCTGGGTTGGGTGCCTTGAAGAGCAGTTTGATTCTTCTCAGGTGTAGCCAGGTACAGCAGGGCCAGACACAAACTGTGGATCCCTTGTAGCTTCAACAGGTTGCCGAGGGCAAGGCACCGACAGTGCTTCTGACATTGGCCAGAGCTGGAGTTGGCCCCTCCTAGGGGCCCAGAACCAACACGCTAAGTGGCCAGCATCAGACAACCATGGAGCAAGATGCAACAAACTTCAAAAACAGTATATCCAGCCCTGGCTGGCATAGCTTGGTGGATTGAGCGCGGGCTGTGAACCAAAGGGTCACAGGTTCGATTCCCGGTCAGGGCACATGCCTGGGTTGCGGGCCAGGTCCCCAGTGGGGGCCACAAGAAAGGCAACCACATGTTGATGTTTCTCTCTCTCTCTTTCTCTCTCTCTCTCTCTCTCTCTCTCTCTCTCTCTCTCTTTTTCTCCCTCCCTTCCCCTAACAATAAATAAATAAAATCTTAAAAAAAAAACCCCAAAACAGTATATCCAAAGGGAGATTGCAGAAGTCACCAACCTCTGTGAAGAAGAATTCCACTTTTCTCTTTTTAAAATTTTTAAATTTTTGGCTTCTTTTTCTATTTATTTTATTTTCTTCTTTTCCATTTCTCCTTTGTTTGTATGCAATTAAAATTGTTATTGGCTTAAAAAAGATTGTTATAACTGTAAGATGTTTTATATAATCTTCATGGCAATCACAAAAAATACCTATAAAAGATACACAAGAGAACATGGGAAAAATGAAAGCATGTTACTACAAAAAAATATGAAGGAAACATAAAGGAAAATATCAAAAGAGGTAAGAGGGACAAAAACTACAAAATAGACAGAAAACAACAAAATGGCAGTTTTAAGTCCTTCCCTGTCAATAATGACTTGAAATGTACATAGATTTTACTCTCTAATGGAAATACATTGAGTGGCTGAATGAACTGTTAAAAATCTCACTATATGCTGCCTACAAAGAACTCATTTTAGATTTAAGGCCACATACAGGCCAAAAGTGAAAGGACAGAATAAAATATTGTATGGACATGGTAATGAAAAGAATAGGTGGCCATATTTACATTAAATGGAATAGACTTTAAGTCAAAAACTGTCACAGAAACAAAGAAAGATATTTATAATGGCAAATGTTAATTCAATAGGAATGTATAACAATTATAAATATATATGCCATCAACATCAGAGACTCCAAATGTATGAGTCACACGCTGACAGCACTAAAGGGAGAAATAGAGAGCAGCACAACAATAGTAGGAGATTTCAATACCTCAAATTCAATCGTGGATGGAACACCCATACAGATTCCAGGATATCAGTAAGAAAACAGAGAACTTGCACACTGTAAACCACTTAGAACACCATGGACCTGACAAATTCACACACACACACACAGAGTGGGGCAAAAGTAGGTTTACAGTCGTTCATGCGGAAAATGACATAATAATTTATAAATAATAATACAAGAATAAACTTTGTTTTTGCATACTCACAACTGTGTGTGTGTGTGTGTGTGTGAGAGAGAGAGAGAGTAAAACCCAATGACAGTACAGTATTTATTCTTCATAAGTGCAGATAGAACATTCCCTGGGATAAATCACTTTACATCACAAAACAAGTCTTAAGAAATTTAAGAATTAAGAAGACTGAAAGCATATGTATCTACTCTGATCTCAATGGCTTGAAATTAGAGGTGAATAGCAAAGTGAAAATTGGAATATTCTCAAATATGCGGACATGAAACAATACATTCTTGAAAAACCAACATGTCAACAAAAAGGGATCATAGTAGCATAAGACATTCCTTTTTGAACAATGAATTAGACACCCATCCATGAACAAAAGAACCATTGTAAAACCTAGTACCTACACCAAGGGACCCAAGAGAAGTCTTACCCACCAGTGCATCTAACAATAATATGCAGACCTCAGTATAGGCTTTGGAAACTGTAGAGCCAGCAAACCTGCTCAGACCAATCAGGAAAAAACCTGGAAAATGCTGATCTTGTCAGATTCCCACACATGTGACAGAATTTGCAGAAATCCATCTTCCCTTAGGGAGATTCCAGTATGGTATTGGAAAAAAATACAAGTTTGGTTGCAGCAGAGGCAGCAGTAGGAGAAATTTTCCCAGCACCACCCACCCCCAACAATATACTAGACAGGGCTGATCTATTGGATGGCAGTGACTTCTCCCTCTGGGGAGAAAGAGAATGGTGAGTGAGAGCCTAGTTAACCTAGTGATACAGCATGCATCTGATGAAACCTGTTTTTCTTCAGGAGCACCAAGAATACTAAGGTGAGACCTCCATGACTGGAGGGAGGCAGGTTATCTGGAAAGAGGCAAATAAGAATAGAATTGTACACTTGAAACACATATAACTTTATTAATCAGTGTCACCCTCAATAAATTTAATAAAAAATAAAAATAAATAGACTTCTGAGATCGAAAGAACTTCTCTTTTTAAACAATTTTATTTATTTATTTATTTTTGGAGAGAGGGGAAGGGAGGGAGAAAGAGAGGGAGAGAAACATGAATGTGAGACAGAAACACTGATCAGTTGCCTCTCACACGTGCCCCAACAGGGGACCTGGCCCACAACCCAGGCACGTACCCTGACTGGGAATTGAACCAGTGGCCTTTTGCCTTGCAGAGCAATGCCCAACCAATTGAGCCATACCAGTCAGGGTGAAAGAAAGAATTTCAAAGGATAATAAAGGGATCGCACTCAGTAGGAAGTCCATCCTTGAACTTTTGTGAGTACCACACTCAGAGGTCTCTGCTAGGTCCACAGACAATCCCAACACACTAAGTAATAAACCAACACCTCTTTCTACTCTGGGACTGGTCCCTTGTTTGGACCTCTGTGTGCAGTTCATGATAAGGACCTCCAGTAGACAGAGAGGTCAACGTTTATGAGCAAGGTAGAAAGCACAAACTTGAGCTATAGCATCACCTTCTAAAAAACAGAGAGGATCCCAGTAGCCAACCTGGTAAGCTGTAAGAACCAGACAAGACATAAAAGCATAAGAATTCTGCCACAAGAGAGAGCAAGAACAGTTCAGCAGATGTACTAATACAAAGACAGAGAAAACCCCAGATAATAACACCATCAAACAGAATACTCCATCTGAAAATAACTAGCAAAGATTTAAGGAGATGCTAACTCAAATGCAAAAGCAACAACACAAAGTAACAAGGAATGTAAAAAAATCAATAAAATATGCCATCTTAAAAAATAATAATTCCCTAATAACTGAGCTCAAAGGCAGAGAATTTTGTGATCTTGCTGATAAACAAGTTAAATTTTTCTGTTTTGAAGAAACTCAATAAGCTACAAGAAAATTCAGAACAACAATTCAATAAAATCTTGAAAGAAATATTTGATCAAAATGAAATGCTTACCAAAGAGGCAGAAATCATACAAAAAAAATCCCACAAATTCTGGAGTTGGAGAATACAATGATTGAAATTTAAAATGTAACAGAGGGTAACTGCAGTAAAGTAGAGCAAATGGAAGATAGAATGTTATGAGTTGTTTGTGCTACTCACCATTGAAACATCTCTGACTCCTGGGGACCCTATGAATAAGTGGTGTCTACAATGTCCTGTCTTAAATTTTGAAATAACCCAGTTAAAGGTAAACAAAGAAAAAAGAATGAAAAAGAGCAAAGAAAGCCTATAAAATATATAGGATTCAAATAAAAAACAAATATTAATAAAAATCAGGAATCCTAAGAGGGGGAGAAGGGAGATGAAAATTTAATTAAAGTAATAGCTGAGAACTTCATAAGCTTGGACCAGTTCTCTCCCTATTATCTCAATGCAAAAACAAAATAAAATAAAACAAAACAAAACAAAAAAATCCTCTAACACATTATAGTCAACCTGGAAAATGAAAGTTAAAGAAATGATTCTAAAAACAGTTAGTTAAAAAAAAAAGATGGTAACATAAAATGGAATCCCCATTAGGGTATCAGTGGATTTCCAGTGGAAATCTTCAGTCAAGATGAGAATGGAATACCATATTCAAAGTGTTGAAAGATGAAAACTGGCCAGCCAATAATACTCTATTCAGAAAAGTTATCTTTCGGATATGAAGTGTAATACTTTCATAGACAAACAAAGTTCAGAGTTTGTCACTACTAGACTGCCTTGGAACAAATGCTGAAAGAAGCTGTTCAAGCTAAAATGAAAAATACTAACTAGAGGCACGTAGACACACAAAAGTATAACACATACTAGTAGAGGTCAAAACTATAAAACTATAAATGTGTAATAGGGTGGTATGTTTATCATCAACTACAGTACAAAGTTCAAAACAAAAAGAGCATTAAAAATAATTGTACTATTTCCAGTCAAGATGGAGGCATAGGTAAACACCACTCACCTCCTCACACAACCACATCAAAATTACAATTAAATTATAGAACTGTCACTAAGAACCATCAGAAATCAAGTTGAATGGAAATCTGACAACTATAGAATTGAAGAAAACACATCCATCCGGACTGGTAGGAGGGGCAAAGACATGAAACAGGTTGGTCCCACATACACGTGTAGTGGATAAAAATTCAGGAAGGATATCTTGGGAGTGAGGAGTCTCAACCACACACCAGGCCACCCAGCCCAGGGTTCCAGTGCCAGGAAGGTGAGTCCCTACAACTTCTAACTGCAAAAGCCAGCAGGGATTGAGTCGGTGCAAGAAAGGGACTGAGTTGGACTCTTCTAGAGTCCCAAGCAGTTCCTCTTAAAGAACACACATGGACTTAGTCAGACTCACTGCCTCTGAGCTCTAGCACCAGTGCAACAGCTTGAAAAGCACCAGTGGCATACAGGAAGGAACTGAAGTGTCTGGCATCAAGGGTAGAGCTGGGGGAAAACCTTCCACTCAGAAAGGTGGTCCATTGTCCTTTTTATGAACCCTCCCCTGACAGAGCCACAGGGCCACAGAGCTGACAGGCTGGTGCCATACCTGAGACTCCATCAACCTAGCTAACACTGTTTGTCTTGCCATGGAGATCCCCAGAGACTCAGTCCCACCCAACTTACTGGCCCACCAAAGCTGCTTTTCCATATGAATGAATGGTCTTGGCTCATGCTTCACAGTGTCCTACATCCTCTCAAGCAAGTAACAACCAACCTCAGTGAACCCCCAGGCCCCACACCTCTTGCTAAGGGGGCACAGGCCTGGCACTAGCAGTAGCCAGCCTAGATTAACAGCTTGGCTTCACCTGGGAATCTCCAAGGCCAGCACAAGTAGCAGCCATCTCAGATTGCTTTATACCTCAGGCAGAGTGGCTCTGGGTGAAACACAGGTGGGGGCTCACTTTGGCCTGCACTACCTGGGAAATCCCAGAGCCTGAGCAACTAGTGGACAACTATAGACCACATGAGAGCACCACCACCCTGCCCTTGCACAGCTGATCCCCCACAGAGCGGGGAGGTTGGTGGTCAGTGGTCACAGCCAGTCCTTAGAGCTGACTGGCTTGGGTAAATCATCCCATCGATCTGCCAACAATAGTCAAGGCTCAACTTGATTATTGTTGAGGAAGGTGTACTCAGCCCACATGAAAGGTGGACCTCGAGTACCCAGCTTGAGTGAAAGGAGCGGCTATTCCACTGGACCCTACAAGACATGCCTACCATATTAGGCCACACTACCAAGACAGGGAGTCAAAGTAGCTTTACCTAATACATAGAAACAAACACAGGGAGGCTGCTAAAATGAGGAGACAAAGAAACATGGCCCAAATGAAAGAACAGATCAAGACTCCAGAAAAAAAAATTAAACAAAATGAAGATAAGCAATCTATCAGATACAGAGCTCAAAATACTGGTTATAAGGATGCTCAAGGAACTTAATGAGGACCTCAGCAGCATAAAAAAGGTCCAGTCAGAAATAAAGAGTGCACTAATTGAAATACAGAACAATTTACAGGAAAACAACAGTAGAATGGATGAAGCTGAGAATAAAATCAATAATTTGGAACATAAGGAAGCAAAAAACAACCAGTCAGAACAACAAGAAGAAAAACATTTTTTAACGAGGATATTGTAAGCAGCCTCTGGGACAACTTCAAGTGTTCCAACATTCACATTGTAGGAGTGCCAGAAGGAGAAGACAAAGAGCAAGAAAGTGGAAAATCCGTTGGAAAAAATCATAAAAGAAAACCTCCTTAATTTGGTGAGGGAAATAGACATGCAAGTCCAGGAATCACAGCGAGTCCCAAACAAGATGGATACAAAGAGGCCCACTCCAAGACACATCATAATTAAAATACTAAAGGTTAAAGAGGGAATCTTAAAAGCAGCAACAGAAAAGCAGTTAGTTACCTACAGGGACATTCCCATAGGACTTTCAGCTGATTTCTCAAAAGAAACTTTCCAGGCAAAAGGGGTTGGCAAGAAATATTCAAAGACATGAAAAGCAGGGATCTACAGCCAAGATTGATCTACCCAGCAAAGCTATCATTTATAATTGAAGGGCAGATAAAGAGCTTCCCAGACAAGAAAAAAACTAAAGGAGTTCATCATCACCAAACCAGTGTTATATGAAATGTTAAAGGGACTTATTTAAGAAAAAGATCAAAACTATGAACAATTAAATGGTAAAAACAATTATAGCTACTATTATGTGTTGATAAATATACAATATAATAAGAGGTAAATAAGGACATCAAAAATATAAAAAGGTGGGAGTAAAAGGGTGAAGCTTTTGTGTATGATAAAGTTAAGTTGCTATCAGCTTAAAATGAGTTGTTGTTGTTGTTGTTTTTACCTATGAGATGGCTTCTATAAACCTTATGGTAACTAAAAAGCAAAAACCTAGAGTAGATGCACTGAATATAAACATAGGGAAACAAAGCACACTACTACAGAAAATCACCAATTTACAAAGGTAGAAACAGAGAGAAAAAGAATCAATGGGAATATAAAACAACCAGAAAACAATTAACAAATGAAATTAGTAAGTTCTCACATATCAATAAATTAAAATGTAAATAGATCGAATTAATCAATGAAAAGACATACAGTGGCTGGATGAAAATTTTTAAAACTATATGCTGACAAGAAGAGACTTTAGCTTCAATGACACAAAGACTTAAAGTGAAGGGGCTGAAAAAGATATTCCATGCAAATAGAAAACAAAAGATAGTAGGGGCAGCTATACTTACATTTAACAAAGTAGACTTTAAGGCAAAAACAGTAACAAGGGACAAAAAAGTCATTATATAATGATAAATGGGTCAATTCATCAATAATATGTAACAATTGTAAATAGACATGCACATAACATTGGAGCACCTAAATACATTAAGCAAATATTACCAGATATAAAGGGAAAAGTAGAAAAGAATGCAATAACAGTAGAGGACTTCAAGAGTGCACTGTGAGCAATGAATAGATCATCCAGACAGAAAATCAACAAGGAAACAATAAACTTGAACTATACACTAGACTAAATGGCCCTAATAGACATTTATAGAACACTGCATCCAACAGGAGTAGAATATATGTTTTTCTCAAGAGCACACAGGGCATTATCTATAATGCCCATATGATAGGGTACAAAACAAGTCTCAGAAAATTTAAGAAAACTCAAACCAAGTATCTTTTCTGACCACAGTAGTATAAAACTAGAAATCAACAAGAGAGAAGCTGGGTAATATACAAATATGTGTAAATTAAACACACATCTGAACAATCAATGGGTCAAAAAAGAAATCAATAGTCAAGAAAGATCTCAGAACATATTAAAATGAGCCCTGGCATATGTGGCTCAGTTGGTTGGGCACTGTCTTGCAAACCGAAAGGTCACTGGTTCAATGATCAGGCAGGGCGTATGCATGGGTTGTGGGTTAGGTCCCCAGTTGGGGTATGTACAGAAGGCAACCAGTCAATGTTTCTCTCTCACATCGATGTTTTTCCCCCTCTCTTTCTCTCTCCCTTCCCCTCTCTCTCTAAAATCAAAACTTAAAATAAAAATAAATGAAAATGAAAACACAACACACCAAACCCATGTGATACTGAAAAATGTTTTGAAAGGTAAATATTTAGTGGGAAATGCCTACATTAAGAAAATAGAAATATCCCAAATACACAACCTAACTTTACACCTCAAGAAACTAGGAAAAGAAGAAACTAAGCCCAAAGCAGAAGGAAATAAAAAAAAGATCAGAGCAGAAATAAGTCAAATAGAAACCAGAAAAACAATAGAAATAAATCAACAAAACTAAGAGCTGGCTTTTTAAAAAGATAAAATTGACAAACTAGCAAGGCTAACTAAAAAAAAAAAAAGAGGGAAGGCCCTGGCTGGCATAGTTCAGTGGATTGAGCGCGGGCTGCGAACCAGGTATCGCAGGTTCGATTCCCAGTCAGGGCACATGCCTAGGTTGCAGGCCACAGCCCCCAGCAACCGCACATTGATGTTTCTCTCTCTCTCTCTCTCCCTCTCCCTTCCCTCTCTAAAAATAAATAAATAAAATCTTAAAAAAAATAAAAAAAAGAGGGAAGACTCAAGTAAAATCAGAAATCAAAGAGAAGACATTATAACTAATAACACAAAAATAAATAAGCACATACTGTAAGAGACTACTATGTACAATATATGAAAAAAATTGGATAATCTTAGAAGAAATAGATAAATCCCTGGAAGTGTACAACCTGCCAACACTGATTCAGGAAGGAACAGAAAATGTTAACAAACCAATAACAAGGAAGGAGAGATTGAGATAAGTTTATGTGGTGACAAATGACTACTAGAATTAGTGGGGTGAGTACATTATAAGGTATAAAAATGTTAAATCACTATATTGTACACCTGAAACTAATATAACCAATATAAGGTGATATACCAACTATATTTAAGTAAAAATAATAATTTTAAAAATATCTCTATACAAAAAAGCACAAGGACAGATAGCTTCACTGGTGAATTCTACTAACAATTTAGAGAATAACTAACACCAAACCTTCTCAAACAATTCCAAAAAACTGAAAAGAAGGGAACACTTACAATTTTTTTTTTTACTTTTTAAAAAGATTTTTACTTATTTATTTATTTTTAGACAGAGGGTAAGGGAGAGAGAAAGAAAGGGAGAAAAACATCTATGTGTGGTTGCCTCTCACACGTCTCCCACCAGGGACCAGGCCTCAACACAGGCATGTGCCCTGACTGGGAATTGAACTGGCAACCCTTTGGTTCTCAGACTGGCACTCAATCCACTGAGCCACACCAGCCAGGACTTACAAATTTATTTTGCAAGGCCAGCCTTACCCTATTACCAAGGTCAGATTAGGACTCTACAAGAATAAAACATATAGACCAAAGTCCCTGGTAATATAAATATAAAAATTCTCAACGGAATTTAGCAAACTGACCTCAACAACACATTAAAAGGATTATAGATCATGACCAAACTGAAAGCTTTTTACTCTAAGATGAGAAACAAGGCAAAGATGCCCGCGCTCACCACTTCTTTTCAACATACTACTGAAGATTGTTGCTAGCTAGAGCATATAGGCTAGTAAAGAAAATTAAAAAGGCATCAAATCAGAACAAAAGAAGTAAACTTATCTGTTAGCAAATGGCATGATCTTATATACAGAAAATCCTAAAGATCACAAACACACACAAATACCTTTTAGATACCTTTTAGAATAAATAAATTCAGTACAGCTCAGGATAAAGAATCAACATATAAAAATAAGTTGTATTTCAAGCCCTGGCTGGTGTAGCTCAGTGGATTGAGCGCGGGCTGCGAACCAGGCATCGCAGGTTCGATTCCCAGTCAGGGCATATGCCGAGGTTGCAGGCCATGTCCCCCAGCAACCGCACATTGATGTTTCTCTCTCTCTCTCTCCCTCTCCCTTCCCTCTCTAAAAAATAAATAAATAAAATAAAAAAATAAGTTGTATTTCCATACACTAAGAATGAATAATTTGATAGAAAATTAAGAACACAATCACAATTACAATAGCATCAAAATTAAAATAATTAGGAATAAACTTAAAGAGGCTAAAGACTTGCACATTGAAAACTACAAAACATTTTTGGAAGAAATTTAAGATGGCACAAATAATTGGAAAGATATCCCATGTTCCTGGATTGGGAGAGTTAATATTGTTAAAATGTCTGTACTACCTAAAGCAATCTATAGTTTCAATGCAATCCCTATCAAAATCCCAATGGCATTTTTTACACAAAATTTAAAAAATCCTAACATTCAAATGGAAGCACAAAGACTCTACATGTTAAGCAAAAAGAACAACACTGGAATCCTCACACTTCCTGTTTTCAAAACAAATTAGAAAACTACAGTAATTAAAACAGCATGGTATTAGTCCTGACCAGTGTGTGGCTCAGTCGGTTGGGTGTTGTACTGCAAAGTGAAAGGTCGCTGGATCAGTTCCCAGTCAGTAAACATACCTGGGTTGAATGTTCGGTCCCTGGTAGGGGCGCATACACGAGGCAACTGATCGATATTTCCCTCTCTCATTGATGCTTCTCTCCCTCTCCCCACTCCCTTTCCCTCTCTCTAAAAATAAATAAAATCCTTTTTAAAAAACAGCATGGTATTAGCATAAAGACAGACATATAGACCTATGGAACAGAATAGAGAGCCCAGAAATAAACCCACGCATATACAGTTAACTGATCTTTGATAGGGTGCCAAGAATACACCATGGGAAAAGGACAGACTCTTCAATAAATGGGGTTGGAAAATTGCATATTCACTGACAAGAAAATAAAACTCATCCTTAACATGATACACAAAATTCCCCTCAAAACTGACTAACAACTTAAATGTTAAGACCTGAAATCATAAAACTCCTAGAAGAAAACATGGAAGGAAAGCTTCATAACATTGGTCTTGGCAATGATTTCTTGGACATGACACCAAAAGTCTAGGCAACAAAAACAAAAATAGACAAACAGGAGTTTATCAATCTAAAAAGCATCTACATAGCAAAATAGATCACCAACAGATTAAAAAGGCATCATATGAAATGAGAGACAAGGTTTGCAAACCATGTTTCTGACAAGGGATTGATTTCCAAAATATTTAAGGAATTCCTACAAGTCAATACTGAAAAATAATAATACCATAATAATAATAATACCATAGTAATAATAACCCAATCAAAAAAAAAAAAGAAAGAAAGAAAAGAAAATGGCCCTGGCTGTTGTGGCTCAGTTGGCTGGAGTGTTGTCCTGTAAACTGAAAGGTCAAGGGTTCAATTCCCAGTGAGGGCACATGCCTAGGTTGTGGGTTCAATCCCCCAGTAGGGTGCATATGAGAAGCAACTAATTGACATTTCTCTCCCTCTGTCTCCCTCTCTCCCTTCCCCTCTCTCTGAAATCAATAAGCATGTCCTTGGGTTTGGATTAAAAAAACAACAAGGAAACCACTTGAATAAACAGTTTTCAAAATAAGACATACAAATGGCCAACAAGTATATGAACAAGTATATGTTCAACATCACTAATTATCATGGAAATGTAAACCAAAACCACAAGGAGATATTACTTCACATCTGTTAGGATGGCCATTACAAAAAGAAAAAAACAAACAAACAGAAAATAAGAAGTGTTGGTTAGAATATTCAGAAACTACAAATCTTGTGCCTTGTTTGGTGAATGTAAAATGGTGCAGCTGCTATGGAAAACAGAATGGAGGTTCCTCAAAAAATATTTAAACTACTATTTTTTAAAAGATTTTATTTATTTATTTTTAGAGAGGGAAGGGAGGGAGAAAGAGAGAGAGAGAGAGAGAAACATCAATGTGCGGTTGCTGGGGGACATGGCCTGCAACCTAGGCATGTGCCCTGACTGGGAATTGAACCTGCGATGCCTGGTTCGCAGCCCGCGCTCAATCCACTGAGCTACACCAGCCAGGGCCTAAACTACCATTTCTAAAAACATACCATCAATACCACTTCCAGGTATTTATCCAGAAGTACTGAAAATAAGATCTGTAAGAAATATTTGCACTCACATATATATTGCAGCATTATTTACAATGGCTAAGAGTGGGAACAACCTAAATGTACATTGAAAGATGAGTAGGCAAAGAAAATGTGGCAGATACATACAATGGAATATTATTCAGCCTTAAAAAAGGAAATCCTGTTACATGCTACAACATGAATAAACTTTAAGGACATTGTGTTAAGTGAAATGAGCCAGCCACAGAACAACAGATATTGTATGATTCCACTTAAATGAGGTATCTAAAGTAGGCAAAATTGCTCTGACTGGTGTGGCTCAGTTGGTTGGAGCATCATCCTGCAAAGCATACAGACGCTGGTTTGATTCCTGGTCATGGCACACGTCTAGGTTTTGGGCACGTACAAGAAGCAACTGATTGATGTTTCTCTCTCAGGTCAATGTTTCTCTCCCTCTCTTTCTCCCTCCCTCCCCCTCTGTTTAAAAAATAATAATGAATAAAATTTTAAAAAATAGTCAAACCCATGGAAGCATAAAGTATAATGGTGGTTACCAAGGACTGGGGGGAGGGGAAATGGGGAGTTGCTGTTTAATGAGTATAGAGTTTCAGTCATGCAAGATGAAAAAGTTCTAGAGATTTGTTGTACAATGCTTTACTGAACAGAACACTTAAAAATTTAAGGGGTTAGATCTCATGTTATATGGGTTTTTTTTCACCATAGTCAAAAATGGAAGATGTAGTCCTGCCCTATTAATAATTGTTTTAATATATAAATAGTCTAAATGCACCAATTAAAATACAGACTTTGGTAGAGTGGATTAAAAGAAGCACACCCTCTTTGGAGCACGCACCTGCCCTTCTCTCTGACATGTTATTTTTTGCCTTCTTTTCTCCTAAACTTAGCAGTCCCCACAAGACTTACTACCAACTTAAAAGGGGAGCAGCGAGCAGCAGCAGGGGACTCTCCCTTTTGCCTATGTTAACTTCCTTTCCTGAGTCCACGCAGCCACTACTATACCGGATCCACTCTCTGCCTTTCTGAGGGTGTTCCATCTCTTTTCACTCTAATAAATCTTGCCACTCTCTATTAAAAATTTTTAAAAACATGGTCTGGTATATGCTGTCTATGAGAAATTTACTTCAAACATAAAAACATGTGTAGATTTAAAGTATCGGTAAATAAATGGATGGGAAAAAAGATTTAACATTGAAAAATGAATTTTTTAAAAAAAACCACTTTCACATAAAGTACACTTCAGAGCAAAGAAAATGACTAGGGATAAAGAGGTGCATTATACAACATTCATGAAATTACTTATTATAAAGACAGAGAACAGATTAGAGGTCAGGGGCTCAGGAAGGAGACAAAGAAGGTAAATATGGCATAATAAAGGGTTAGAATGAGAGAGCCTTGTGATTGATGCAGTTAAGTGTCTTGTGGTGATTACATGAAGCTGCATGCACAAGTGCTTATATAAGTGCAGAATCCTGAATAAGATGCCCATATCAATTTTCCAGATTTTGATATTGTACTTCAGTAATGCACCATTAATATTGGGGAAGACCATATGAAAGGCACACATGATCTCCCTGTACATTTATAACAACTTCCTATGAGTCAAAAATTATATATATATATGTATTTATGTGTATGAATATACTTCAGACCTATCCATCTATCTGTCTAGTCAGAATCTGCTTTTCACTTCTGCCACTGCTATGACTCTAATCCATCCATTTTCTCTCACCTAGATTACTGTAACATCCTTCTAACTGGTCTCCTTCCTTCTTCTCTTTCCCTCTTGAGGTTGATTCTCCACACAGCAACCAGAATATTCTCTTTACATGTAGATCAAGTCAAGTTCCTATTCCCCCAACCTCCCAGTGTCTTTTCATCACATAGATTCAAACCCTAAACTCCTATTTTGTCCTAGAAGGCCTACATGATTTGGCCTCTGAATACATTCTTGACACTTTGTCTCCCTCCCTCTCTACATTCTATAGTTACATTGACCTCCTTGTTGTTTTTCAACACGCCAAGCAGGTTCACATCTCAGGGTCTTTGTACATTCTCTTCTCTCAACCTGAAATGCTCTTTCTCTAGATATTCACATGTCCTGCTTTCTTGCTTCATTCGGGTCTCTGCTCAGTGTTATCTCATCAGAGACACCTTCCTTGAACACTGTAATAGAAAATAACACCACTCGTTATTCTTTATCCTCTTACCTTGGCTTATCAGCCTCATATTCCTTATCAATATCTGGCCATATATATATAATACATTATTTGTTTATTCCCTGCCTGAATAATCCTCTGAAATGGAGACCCCATGAGTGCAGGAACACTGTTCTATTCACCACTGTATACCCAGTGCCTAAAGCAGTGCTGGGTGCATAGCAATCAATGAATAAATGTTACTGGTAAATGAAAGCATAGAACAAAAGGTAGCAAATAGTCCTGGCTGGTGTGGCTCAATGGGTTGAGTGCCAGCCTGCAAACCAAAGGGACATTAGTTCGATTCCCAGTTAGAGCACATGCCTGGGTTGTGGGCCAGGTCCCCAGTGCGGGGTGCACAAGAGGCAACCACACATTGATGCTTCTCTCCCTCTCTCCCCACCTTCTTCTCTCTCTAAAAATGAATAAATAAATTTTTTTAAAAGTGTGTTAACATTTTAATAGATACTTTGGTTATTTGGCTGCCAGCATTTACGAAAAACTAGAAACCACAAGGTTAGGATTGCAGTTATAGCTTTTTTTAAAATATATTTTATTGATTTTTGTTATTATAGTTGTCCTGTTTTCCCCCCTTCAATCCCCTCTCCCCTGCACACCCCCCACTCATAACCCCCTTTAGTTCATGTCTGTGGGTCATACATATAAGTTCTTTGGCTTCTACATTTCCTATACTATTCTTACCCTCCCCCTTTTTATTTTCTACCTGCCACCTATGCTACTTATTCTCTGTACCTTTTCCCCCTCTCTCCCCCTCCCATTCCCCCACTGATAACTTCCCATGTGATCTCCATTTCTGTGTTTCTGTTCCTGTTCTAGTTGTTTGCTTAGTTTGCTTTTGTTTTTGTTTTAGGTGTGGTTGTTAATGATTGTGAGTTTGCTGTCATTTTACTGTTCATATTTTTCATCTTTTTCTTAGATAAGTCCTTTTAACATTTCATATAATAAGGGCTTGGTGATGATGAACTCCTCTAACTTGACCTTATCTGAGAAGCACTTTATCTGCCCTTCCATTCTAAATGAAAGCTTTGCTGGATAGAGTAATCTTGGATTGTAGGTCCTTGCCTTTCATGACTTGGAATACTTCTTTCCAGCCCCATTTTTCCTGCAAGGTCTCTTTTGAGAAATGAGCTGACAGTTTGATGGGAAATCCTTTGTAGATAACTGCCTCCTTATCTCTTGCTGCTTCTAGGATTCTCTCCTTCATTTTATTCTTGGGTAATGTAACTATGATGTGCCTTGGTGTGTTCCTCCTTGGGTCCAACTTCTTTGGGACTCTGAGCTTCCAGGACTTCCTGGAAGTCTATTTCCTTTGCAAGGTTAGGGAAGTTCTCCTTTACTATTTGTTCAAATAACTTTTCCACTTGTTGCTCTTCCCCTTCTCCTTCTGGTACCCCTATAATTCAGATGGTGGAACATTTAAAGATGTCTTGGAGGTTCCTAAGCCTCTCCCTATTTTTTTACGTTCTTATTTCTTCATTCTTTTCTGGTTGAATGTTTCTTTTTTTCTTCTTGTCCACTCCATTGATTTGAGTCCCAGTTTCCTTCCCATTACTATTGGTTCCCTGTACAATTTCCTTTATTTCACTCAACATAGCCTTCATTTTTTCATCTAATTTGCAACCAAATTCAACCAATTCTGTGAGCATCCTGATTAGCAGTGTTTTCAACTGTGCATCTGATAGGCTGGCTATCTCTTCATTGCTTAGTTGTATTTTTCCTGGAGCTTTGATCTGTTCTTTCATTTGGGCCATTTTTTTTAATTGATGCACCTGATATGTAATGCGGGGTGGAGCCTTAAGTGTTCACCAGGGTGGGGTAACCCACATGGATTTGTTGTGTCACTGTATGTGGGGCAGGGGTCCAAGAGGGAACAATGGCACTTGCTCCGCTCTCTGCTGGCTTTCAGTCACTTCCCCTGCTTCCCCCAAGCAAATTGGGCCCTTCTGGTGCTGATTCCCATGTGGGTGGGTTTGTGTATGTTCTAGGACCCTGTGGGTCTCTCTAATGAACTCTCCTGTGAGGCTGGGAGTTTCTCCCGCTGCCTCAACCCCCACAGGTGTTTTCAATCAGTGGTTTGAGGCTTTATTTCCCCATGCTGGGGCAGGGGGTTGCGCAGTCCGTCCAGTTCCCCACTTGTTCTTCCCAGTTTATCTGCATGCGAATGTGGGACTGCCCACTCCACCAGCCACCACTGCAGTCTGGCTGGCCAGCTGCAGCCTTGCATGCCCTGCTCCACAATCTGCCACCTTGTTGGGTCCTCCAGCCGCCACTTTGCCATGAGTCCTCTCTGCCCAGCTGCCCAGCTCTGCCCCTCTTACCAGTCTGGATGTTTCTTTTTTAACTCCTTGGTTGTTGGACTTCCATAAAGTTTGATTTTTTGTCAGTTCTGGTTGTTTTTTGTTTTTAAATTGTTATTGTCCTTCTTTTGGTTGTATGAAGAGGCACAGTGTGTCTACCTATGCCTCTATCTTGGCCGGAAGGCATGATTACAGTTATAGCTTTTCATATGAACTTAGATAATTTTTTAAATCATCTCTGGACTTCAAATTTCTCCTTAATATAAGGAGACTACATAATATGATATTTAATGTTTATTCTTGTTCTATGAATGAAACTAAGCAAATTGATCTATTTCTGATTATGCTCCATGATAGGTACCATTTGAGATTCCATTCACCCCACACTTCCCTTTCTGTAGGAATCATATGTCCCCACACTTAGGGCTGGGGCCTATTAGCCATATTTATACTAAATGATCTTGCTTTCCCAGCCATAGATACTCAGATACTGAATTGATATCTGATCCAAACTGAGTCAATAAGAATCGGGAATTGGGATTCAGAAATGCTAGTTTATCTGCTGATTGCCTAAACTTACAATATGTAAACTTGGGAGCTCTAAGATAAGCCATGTTTGGCTATGTGCTGAGGGAGTGGGAAGAACAAAGCACAGAAGTTGAAAGGAATGGAGATAAACAGGAGACTCTCTGACTGTGGGGATTGGCGGTGGAGGAAGATAAAAGAGGAGAAAACCTCCTTCAGCCATTGACAGCTTTTTACTCAAAGTTATATTTTCTCATGTGCCTACACTATACTTTCTGCCCTTGAAATCCACAAGAACTCACTGTACCCTTAACATAAATTCTTTTCTTTTCCATTTAGTTTGAACTAGACCTTTATTATTTGCAACCAAAAATCTTTAATCAAGAAAGACACAAATGGGTCAGTGGTCAACAAATAAAATTATGCACAAATTAATTCTCTACAGCCAGGGGTGTCCAACCTTTTGGTGTCTCTGGGTCACACTGGAAGAACAGTTGTCTTGGGTCACACATTAAACACACAGCAACATGTAATCACAAAAAAACATTCTCATCATGTTTTAAGTAAATTTATGATTTTGTGTTGGGCTGCATTCACAGCCATCCTGGGCTGCATGTGGCCCACCGGCTGCAGGTTGGGCACCCCTGCCTAGACATCTTATGCAAAGCATCCTTACCCCAGTTTCACTACATATGTGGATTGATCCTTAGTTAAGTAGAAAATTCATTAAGCAAGATATTTTATTCAATTACCTTTAGTTAACTAAGTCTCTGAGATTAAGATTAGAATCATTCATTTTCAAATAAAAATACAAAAGTTCCCTTCCAAAATCAAGTGATTAAAACCTCTTTTCCTGAGCTTCTGTCCCCCTCTGTTAGAGAAGACTACTAAAAATCAAATAGATTTCACTAATTCCTAAGCTGCACTGGATGTTTAGCTGTAAGAAAAGTGTTATACAAATTCTTAGTTTCTGTCCCTCTCATCCATATGGTAAAGGGGTAGGAGATGGAGAGTTCTAATTAGTTCAAAAATTCCAGAACGCTAAAATTTTATTCTAGTTGATCCAATGATCTCTGCTCTTACTCCTACAATCTAAGTTCTATAAGTAAAGAACAATGAGTTAGCACAGTAGAGGGAAATTATCTTTACTGTAAAAGGCATGAAATAAGAAACTAGCTTTTCTCCCCTCTCAAAAGGTAAATAAGAAGCTTCTAGCAACACTATTATTAGGTGTAGTTGTGCACTATCCTGATTTACTTTGACATTCATTGCAGTTTCTTGCTAGAAGAATTTCATTCCAAAACACCAGAAATGCTGGTTTTCAGAGCTTACTGCATCATATAAATAGAATATATCTATCAATATGCATGCATGCATTATGTGATTATTAATTCAGAACTGAAGAAGAGGGACAGACACCCTGAACTTTTACTAGCTTCAGAGCTGTTGCAACATCATCAACATATAAGAGTATTAGGTATAACTTTTAATGAACATTTTACTTTCTTGCTCTGATGAATTGATAAGAGGAATTTGTAAGTGTACAGAATTTACATGCAAATAATATTACTACTGCAGTTTTTAAAACATCTGAAAGCAGTACACCATAACTATTGCCCCAATTTTGCTTAAACTCTTAACTGGTGTTCAAATCTTTTTTCTTGTAAACAGCCCAATGCACTTAATATCCTAATTCTCATATACTCGATAGAGCACTTATAAGACATTTTAAACACCTAGATGGTTCCTGCTTTCTTCCCTCCTAGCACTCATTTTAATTCAATATCAGTGCTTTTATAGCCAGTAAAGAAGTTCTGATATTACTAACCTCTGGCAGGACCCTGGTTGCTCCTCTCATAGAGTGTAATCTATCAACAGCATGGGTTAGACATCCTACTGAAGGTATTTTTAGCATAAATACTACATCCAGGCTATAACAAATTTTTGACTAATGGGGTTTGAATTAAGGACATTTTATTGTACTGTAATTTGGATGCCACTGATTCAGAATATGTGATAATTCAGAAAGGGGCTGAGATTAAATTGACCTTAGTATTATTTAGGAAAAAAGAGTTTGCTAAGCAAATTAATAGTGTAAACAAGATAGTAGAGAAGATATTGAAAGTATTTAAAAGAAAAAATGCTTCCAAGCACATTTAAATACATTAGAAATATCTTTTTACATATGTTTATTGATATACTAACTACACATCATTTTTATCTATTAAACCAAGATCCCAAAGGGAAATATTTTATTAGCCTAGATCTAGTTACTACACATACAAGGAAGCCATGAAAACTGCAGTTCATAAAAAAGCTATTCTAAACTTGAAAACTTCAACCATTTTAGAACTATTCTACCAAAGTTATTGTAAATTAAGAAAAACCTCACTTCCAGGTAAGATGGCAGCATAGGCAGACATGGCTTGCCTCTTCACACAACCACAACAAAAATTACAATTAAATTATAGAACCATCACTCAGAACCAACAGAAATTGGGTTGAATGGAAGTCAGACAACTATGGAATTAAAGAAATCACATCCATCCAGACTGGTAGGAGGGGTGCAGGCACAGAACAGGCTGGTCCCACATCTATGTGTTGTGGATAAAAATTCAGGAGAGATATCTCAGGAGCAAGGAATCCCAGTCCCACACCAGGCCCCACAGCCCAGGGTTCCAGTGCCAAGAAGATAAGTCCCCACAACTTCTGACTGCAAAAACCAGCAGGGATTGAGTTGGTGGACAAAACTAGAGTCCCAAGCAATTCCTCTTCAAGAATCCACACACAGACTCACCTACTCAGACTCACTCCCTCTGGGCTCCAGTGCCAGGGAGGTCTCTTGAGGGGCACTGGTGGCATGCAGAGGGGAGTTGAGGTGAATGGTATCAGGGCAAGCAGACACTACTGTCCATTTTCTGGGCCTTTCCCCCACAGAGCCAGCAGACTGCTGCCATATCTCAGACTCCATCAACCTGGCTAACACTGTTTGCCCTACCATAGAGATCCCCAGAAACTCAGTCCCACCCACCTTACTGGCCCACCCAAGCTGCTTTTCCATATGAATGAATGGTCTTGGCTCATGCTTCACAACTTCCTACATCCTCTCAAACAAGTAACAGCCAGCTTCAGTGAACCTCCAGACCCCATATTTTTTGCTAAGAGAGCACAGGCCTGGCACTAGCACCAGTCACACTACATTCACAGCTTGGCTTCACCTGGGGATCTCCAAGCCCAGAACAAGTAGCAGCCACCTCAGATTGCTTTATAGCTTAGGCTAGGTGGCCCCTGGCAAAACAAAGGTGGGGGCTGACCTTGCCCTGCACCACCTGGGAAACCCCAGTGCTAATGAACCTAGTGGACAACTACAGACCACACTGGGGCACTACCACCCTGCCCCTGCACAGCTGATCCTCCACAGAGGGTGGAGGTTGGTGGTCAGTGGTCAAAGCCAGTCCTTGCAGCTGACTGGCCTGGGTAAATCCCTCCCATTGATCTGCCAACAGTAACCAAGGCTCAACTACAGGGGGAGGGTGTACTCACCCCATACAAAGGGCGCACCTCAGAGTACCAGCTTGGGTGATAGGTGAGGCTGTGCCACTGGGCCCTACAGGACATGCCTACACATTAGGCCACACTACCAAGACAGGGAGTCAAAACAGCTCTACCTATTCATAGAAACAAACCCAGGGAGGCTGCCAAAACAAGGAGACAAAGAAACATGGCCCAGTTGAAAGAACAGATTAAAAAATCCAGAAAAAGAATTAAACAAGATGGAGATAAGCCATCTATCAGATGCAGAGTTCAAAATACTGGTTATAGGGATGCTCAAGGAACTTAGTGAGGACCTCAGCAGCATAAAAAAGATCCACTCAGAAATGAAGGATACACTAATTGAAATACAGGAGCAATTTATAGGGAAACATAGAGTGGATGAAACCAAGAATCAAATCAATGATATGGAACACAAGGAAGCAAAAAATAACCAATCAGGACAACAAAAAGAAAAGAGAATCCAAAAAAATGAGGATAGTGTAAGCAGCCTCTGGGATAACTTTAAGCAATTCAACATTTGCTTCATAGGGGTGCCAGAAGGAAAAGAGAAAGAGCAAGAAATTGGAGATCTTTTTGAAAAAAAAAATCATGAAAGAAAACTTCCGTAATTTGATGAAGAAAATAGACATGCAAGTCCAGGAAGCACAGAAAGTCCCAAACAAGATGGAACAAAGAGGCCCACCCCAAAATATATTAAAATGCCAAAGGTTAAAGATAAAGAGTTAGGAAGGGTATTGTGGGAGAATGGGTGAAAGGTGAGGGGATTAAGAAGTAAATATAGGAGCCCTGGCTGGTGTCACTCAGTGGATTGAGCACAGGCCTGTGAACGAAAGGGTTGCTGGTTTGATTCCCAGTCAGGGCACACGCCTGGGTTGCAGGCTGGGTCCCCAGCGGCAGGCACTTGAGAGGCAACCACACATTGATGTTTCCCTCCCTCTCTTTCTCCTTCCCTTCCCCCCTCTCCAAAAATAAATTAATAAAATCTTCAAAAAAAGAAGTAAATATAAGTAGTTACAAAATAGCCATGGGGATGTAAAGTACAGTGTAGGAAAGGGAGTAGCCAAAGAACCTACGCATGGCCCATGGACATGAACAAGGCTGGGTGGATTGCCTGAGGGAGTAGGGGGTGCTTGGTGGAGGGGGACAAAAGGAAAAAATCTGGACAACTGTAATAGCATAATCAATAAAATATAATTTTAAAAAGCCTGAAACATATAAAATCTAACACCTATTTTTCTTATACCCCTACTTTTTCTCTTCTATGGAGTCACGGGGATGCGTACCAATTTGGCGATAATACGGATACATTAAATCTACTGATGATGAGCAAAAATAACCCAGTTAATGATAGCCCTGAAAGTATATAGGACAAGAAACAAGATAAGCATCTGTGTGCACATTGAGAGATTAAACTAAAACTCAGCAAGAAAAATTAAATGAATTAGTATATAATATATGCCTGGCCCTACAAAGAGCAAGGAACAACTAATAAGTAATGAAAGCAGCTTATGTATGACCAGTGGAATCAAATTTATTACGTATGTCACACCTCATATGTCAACTAGTTTTCAATTTGAAAGATAAATGTAGTTCCAGGTAGATGATAGGAAATATCACAGAAGGTAAAAAGAATGCTTTGAATTACTCAGTTGAAAGATGTTGTATAAACATAAAATGTAGCAGTAAGGTAGAATGGAAAAATAGAGAAGATACACCTTTTTTACTCTAAAATTTAAGAGGACTTCAGGTCAAGATGGAGGTATAGTTAAAAACGGCTTGCCTCCTTGCACAAGCACACCAAAATTACAACCAAAATTTTAAAACTAAGTATAAATATTTAAAGTTTATATAGTAGAAAGTAACAAAGAACTCTGAATTGCTCTGAATGAAAGGATTCCTACTTTTATTCAAAAAGTACCTAAATTTTGACATTATATTTCCTACAATAAAGAAAATAATTATTTTTGAAGTAAAAAAAATGTAATGATTCAAAAATTGCCTGAGTTAAAGAACCTGGGTTAGTCTTCTTCATGTTGCCACTTCTAGTCAAATCACCCAGTTTCAAATGCAGCTTATTTGATATGGATTCAACTTGTTAGACTATGACAGAAAATATTTCCTGAGTAACTTTTTAAAAATACAGATCCATTTTGTAAAACTCATTTACGGGCCACAAAACGTAGCTCAGAAGTGACAGTAAGAACAAACAAATATCCACAGTGCTTAGGAAAAGTGGAAACGAGGTCCAGAAAGTGAACATAATAATGAGGAGCTATGTAATTCAGGGCTATGAAAGGTTATAGATAGCACTACTTAATGTACAACGGTTTTAATGAAGATTGTCAGAAAACAACCATTTTCCTCATTATTAATCATATCAAAATGGAATTGCAAGTTTTCAGTTAATATTTATTGCATTTTAAAAATTGCTACCAAAAGCTTCTATTTCAGAAACAATATCTCGCCACCAAATCCATATGCATATGTTATTAGGAAAACAGGAATGAATCAGATCACAGGGAAACTTTTGGGGGATAAGATCTAAGATGATATTAAGAGAATGATAACTATGTGTGAGATTGTTCTTATGAATATTAGTTTACAACTTATATATGAAGGTTTTGTTTTGCTTTATTTAGTTTGTAGGTACTAAACTTTAAGAATTTCTCCTCTCCACTTTTATTTCTACATGGAATTGGCTGTGGATATTTTATACTTAATGAAAAGTTATGTTGCAGGAAAATACACTCCAGAAAGAATTGTTGGATCAAAGCCATTTTTCCTGTAAGCTTCCATAATAAAATTTAGAGATGTGCTCAGCTGGGAAATTTTTCAATCCATTGACATAATAAAGATGACACTTGTGGGCTAGATTGGGAGTAAAGGGGAGAAAACTGTACTTAAACAATGATTAAAATAAAATTAAAAAAAAAGACGACACTTAAGAATATGATAACACTTTTAAAATTACATATTTAAAGAAAGTTATATGTAGTTCTAAATGTGTTGGGGAGAGGGATTGGGGGACTGGATGAAAGAAGGAGAAAGTATTAGGCCCCCCAAAAAAATATATATAACACAAAGATAGACAACAGAGTCTAACCATAGGGAAAGGGAGGTCAGGGGTAGGTGAAGGTAAACAAAACATAGGAGATGAGGACAGAGACTTTGCTTGGGGCAATGGGCACATGATGCAGTGTGCAGATAATGTGTAATTGAGTGTACACTTGAAACCTGAATGGTTTTGTGAACCAATGTCACCCAATAAATTCAATAAAAATTAAAAAATAGGAAAATTGTAACTTATGGATACATTATTGGAATTCAGTGTAATGCTGTTCTAACTCCAGACTCAGTAATATGGTAAAAATACTTAGAATTATGTTATATAGTAAAAGAAACTGACAATCCCTTACCCTATTTTGCATGCAGCCACCACTGAAATTTATCAATTTACCTAATATCTGTACTTGCCTTAAACAACCATAGTATCTAGAAGTTGACATAAGGTAATTTTAATTTTCTCAGCAGTTTGCCCATTATTTGAATTCACCAGTGCTTTTCCCAAAGGTCTTCCCTTTTGATACCAGCATAAGCAGCCAAGAACAGAAATGTGCAATACTTGCTTACTAAAAAGGAGACTAACTCCAATGCCTTCGGAATATATTTTGCTTTCAGTTAGCTGGTTAATGTCCAACAATGATCAAATATTCATTGACTGTATCTGTGTGGACCATTCTGTTTTCTAACTAATAACTTCTTTATTTAACTCACAGCTTATATCTTACATACAGTATGTTCAAAACAACAATTATATTTGTTGAAACTATTAGCTACTGTTAAAGTTTATTAGTAATAACTATAATCAAGAAAGAGTATTGCTTGCAGCAAAAGATATCAAACAAGAAGTATAAGATGGTATATAGAACACTCAAAAAATTTCAAATTTGGGCATATTGTTCCTTAGAGTAAGTCTATGAATTAAATCAAGATTTCTTTATGTAGTATTTATAATTCCCATATGCAAATTTCTATTGGGGGGCACACCCCTCTTTTGATGTAACAATTATAGTATATTTTCTTTTTTTTTCTGTGTGCAAACATCAACTTACAATGGTTGACTAAAACCCAGAAGACTTATTGGTCATATAACTAATTGCCAAGACAGCAAAAAGCTATTAGAAGAGCAGGAAAATAAGTTTTGCAGAGATTTGTAATTACAGATTAAACACTAATGTTAGTTGTCAATTAATAATACATGCATCATTACTAACATTATTAAAACTTTGATAGACATCAATTACAGGACTCTGATATAACCCCTTTGTCTTTAGAAAATAATAGAAATAGTAGTACTAATTAGTAGTACTAAAACTAAGTTATATACTTTAATGGACAAAAATTCATGTTGCACATAGCATTTTCCTAATGTACTTTGTCAAGAAATAAATTTTAAAGTATATTAATAGTCTAAAGTTGTACTAAACAGATCAGTCTTGTACAAAACATTTAGATTATAACTGTCTCAGGAAACAGTGAAAAAATGAACAGGTTATAAAAATATGTGAATTTAATACTTTATATCTGCTTAGAAAATATTCCCACTTGCCTCAGTAAATAGGATGATTATTTTAAATCTGACTTCCATAATATGAAAAGTTATTTCTATTGAATTTATTAGTTTAATATATAATTTATCATTAAAAGAAAACTATGCCCACTGCAAAGCTCATTGCCACTGACACTCCCCTCCCCCTTTAAGTTTATCTAGGATAGTAATACTCACAAAGATTAGAAAATCAAGCACTTTAGTTGAACTCCCCTCTTCCAACAAGGTCTACATTTCTATCAAAAACTAAAACAAGTCTCTGACTTTCTCTATAAAGACTTTTCAACTGAACGCCAGCCTTCAAAGATCTTTTAATTATTTTAGCTCTAAGTCTTTACTACTCTTGTTCCAATTGTTGACCATGATGTCACATATATGCATTTACTTACTCCAGTGGGTAAGCAATTTAACTACTGGGACCTGCTCTGTTCTATTCTCCACAGTACCTACCTAGCATAGTAATGGGCACTTGGTGAAGAGAGAAAATAAAAGCATGTTGAAGTCAATTTTAAAAATAACTAATTCATGCCATGGCGGGTGTAGCTCAGTGGATTGAATGCGGGCTGCGAACCAGGCATCGCAGGTTCGATTCCCAGTCAGGGCACATGCCTAGGTTGCAGGCCATGTCCCCCAGCAACCGCACATTGATGTTTCTCTCTCTCTCTCTCCCTCCCTCCCTCCCTCTCTCTCTCTCTCTCTCTCTCTCCCTCCCTCCCTTCCCTCTCTAAAAATAAATAAATAAAATCTTAAAAAAATAACTAATTCATCCCAGAGTTTACTGGTCAAGTGCCTTGATTTCACTTGCAAAATTAACTATCTTATAATGTGGTTATGACAATTTAGGTAAATGCTCTTAAGTATGTGGCACCTTCATAGCCATGTCATTAAAACGGAATTCTAAATTGGATCCAAATTACTTCCTGCTTCTAAAAGTATGTGAAGATGAACAGCAAGTACCACATAGTGCATTATTATTTCAAATAACTCAGACTTGAATCCATCAAGAGCTTTTCCAAAACAAAACAATCTTTAACTTTGGAAATCCAACAACTAGAAGCATGTAACTTTGCCAGTTCACAAAACAATACTTGCTGACGTGCAAGATTATTTTGCAAGTGATATCAGAATTACATTGAGCTTTAAACTATACAGAAGACAAGTACATCAAACATCATGAAAACTGCCAAAGCAAAGCATTTTATCCAAAACAATCAGGGAGCTGTCAGTCTTGACTTAACTCACTAGATAAAGTTATCTAACCACAAATAACATCTATATCCTTTTAAAAAATCTTTAGCTTAAAAGCATTTACCCAAAATTAAATTTAGCTTTTCCATTATTGCACTTCTTTCATTTTTTTTTTGGAAAAGAAAAACTGAACTGGCTTAAAAATCAGTATGAAGCAAAGAAAGTCAAATAAAAGGAACCCATCTTGCATGGTCTGTGCACAGAAGTACCTTGCAACCCAAATTACTAATTAATCTAAATTCAGTCCAATTTTGAAGGGCTCAACTGTGAACTGCAAGTTTTTCAAGCATTTGGTTTTAATGAAACAACTTCACTCCTCAAAGATAATATTGCTAATTTTCAAAAAGCGCATTACAACTTTAGATCTGCATCTAATCACCCGGTCCATAATACAACTTCAGGTCCTTCATGCCAATGTTTTTGCGGAAGCAACTACTGTCAACTGCACGCTACCCCAGGAAGAACAGATAGATCATAACACATCCTCATTTTTATTGGGAACATTTTAGGTTTCATCATATTTATTTATAAAGAGGTGTCATTCTGGGTGAAGAGTAATTAGTTGGTAAAATCTGTTTCCCTTGTCACCAATCGGCCACTCTTTGTCTACTTCAAGTTTCATGCCACATTGGAAGTCAGGTGAAGCATTTGCTAGTTTGTTTTTTTATTATTATTGTTTTGTTGTTATTGTTATAATTTAATGTAAGTAGTCTTCCTAACTCCAATGTCAGGAGTCAGAAGCCAGGCACACGGCTTTCAGAAGCTCTCAGCACACAAGTAGCACGAAAACTGAAAGTAAGGGGCCCATCCAGCTGCTGGTTCAGCCTTGAGGCATGGAGCAACAGCAGCCTGAGAATCTACTCTTGAGAACCCTGTAGTGAGACTGAACCTCTTGAGAGCAAGAGGAGGGAGAAGGGGCGAGCTCGGCACTGGGAAAGTCTTTCCCAGAATCAGGGACCAGGTACAGGATTGTACGTAGAATAATCAGCATCTACGGCATCTAACAAACAGAGCCAGGCCTTAAGCACGGACCCCGTATTGCTGGACACCAGGGTTCAGACTAGGGAGCGGTGGTTTTGAGAAGGAACACTACCTCAAATTGGAATGGGGAGCAGCGAACAGATAGATGTAGGAGAGGCGTCAGAAGCTTCTGCAGGAAAAAGCAGCGCTTCGGTTGCCTCCCAGGGCCCCGGAGGTCGGAAACGTGCTCCAGCACCGGGCGAGTGCGGTGCCACTACTCACCCCTACTCTCCTATGGTCCCCGTCGTGGCCCTCCTCGACTCAGCCCCTGCAGGGGCAGCCCCTCCCCCGCCCGCCGCCAGGGGTGGTCTCAGCAGGCGAGAGGAGGCGGCGGCGCAGGTGTCCGTGAGCGCGGGCCAGTGAAGCGCCCCAAGAGGAGCTGGGTGCAAGGGAGGCAATCTGGTGCCCTGCGCTCCCTGGCGCCGCCAACTTCACCACCATCGACGTGGAAGGGCGAGGGGAGGTAATGGAGGGGAGGCCCTCGCCCAGCGGCAGGGACCCTCCCGGTATACTAGGCCACAGCTCCGGCGGGACTGCCGCCCCCGGTCCCCTCAGCGATGCGACCCCCAGGCCTGATTCCCGCCCCTCAGCCCCCCACAGCCACAGAGCAGCGGCGGCTCCCTCTTGGGCCGCGGTCGCAGCTGCATCCTCGTGCTCCTCCTCCTCTGGCGCCGCTGCCTACACACACAGCCCCGGCGCCTTTAGAGCCAAAAGAGCCGCGGCGCCCTGACTGCCGTTGCCTAGCAACCGCGCGCATGCGCCCCACCCCCGCTGGCGACCGCCGCCACCGCTGGCGCCGCTGTGGGAGCTCAGTCCTCTACCTATGAAAGTGCATAAAAGCCCCCGTCCTACAGCCTGGATGAAACATCCCCAAGTTAAGAGTGACATGGAGAGAGCTACACTATGCTTTGTACATCGGAAGAGGACTTAGGGCTTAGGGACCTTCTGACCCCTCGACCAGCACCTCAGTGGTGGAGAGTGACAGTCCCAACAATCTCAACGTATTGTTCAGTTTCTCCTACTCCACTACAATCCATCATTCAGAAGGACTTGCAGAAAACTGTTCTAAATAACTTCTCTGACCATGTCATTCATTTGCATAAGTCCTATGGCCAAGGGACAGACCCACTGAATAGGGTCTAACAGTTCTTGACTACTACAACAGCATCCTCAATAGCCTCCCTGCCTTTAGACTTGTCTCACTGCAATCTGTTTTCATACTTCTGCCAGAGTGATCTTTGTCGAACATAAATCTCCTACTCATCTCTCTCTGGTTTAGAGAATGGGCTTTTGAATTACAGCTAATTTTGAATGTCTGCCCCACCCACCAAGGGACTATTTCCTTAAGCTAGGATGTTTCTTTGAGCTAGGATGCTTAACCTCTATTAATCTGTTTCATCTGTAAAATGGGAATAATTATAATACCAATAGAACAGTTATGAGGATTAAATGAGAGAGTGTACCTAACATACATAACTCACTCTGGCACAAAGTAAGCACTCAGTAAAAAAGTGCAGCTGTTTTCCAACAGATCTTATTGCTTATAATAAAGGATAAAATACAAACTCCCTAACTTAGTATTAGAGATTCTCTAAGATCTTGCCTCTGTTTAATTAGCCCTCACTCCTTTCAACTTCCCCTTGGGCACCCAGCTACAGACCAGTCCTTGCAGTTTTTGAACTACATCTATATCTATAAAGTACTTAGATATATTTCCCCAAGGCCCATCTGGGGGAGGAAATCAATGTAAACTCTCCAATGAATGAGCAAGTAAGTATCCAATGATCCTTCCCAAACTACATATGTTAATTTTAAAATATTGACACTGAGAAATGACATGTAGGTAGTGATGGTTTATAAAAATTGTGTGTTTTTGTCCTGGCTGGTATGGCTCAGTGGATTGAGTGCCAGATTGTGAACTGAAAGGTTGCCAGTTCCCAAACAGGGCACCAGTCGGGAGCATGTAAGAGGCCACTGGTTGATGTATCTCTCATACATTGGATATTTCTGTTCGTTTCTTTCACCCTCCCTTCTCCTCTCCCTAAAAATAAATAAATAAAATTTTAAAGAATTGTGTGATTTTATGGGGCTTATTTACTTGATCTTTTTTGAAATTACGCTTAGAGTTTCTGTAATGTGTAATGATAAAAATATGACAACAATTTTGAACTTAATACAATGTATAAACATATTTACAAACATCATGTACCCTGCTAGATGTTAGTTAATAAAAGATTGAAACATTTTAGGAAGTATAAAAATAGTTGTACCATGTGTAAGAAGTCTGAGAGGCCAAAGAAGAACTGCTAATGAAAAATTAGTGGTGAGCTCAAATGGAATATAAGACTAAAATGAAATTTTATGAAGACTAGACAGCCAGAAAATATTGAAAAAAGTGAAGAACAATTGAGAGGGTGAAAAAGAATGAATCACTCTAAGACTAATTAAATAGAAGTACCAGATGGAAATAATCAACAAACTGTAATCAACAGAGAGGATCATAACATAGGGAATATGTATTACAACTGTGAATATAGCAGTGAGCTTGAACAGAGTTCTCACAGATTATACCTTTTCTTCCGTATGATTCAGACATGCCTTTCAGGTTCAAAGGAAGAAAATTCCTTAGTGTTTAACCTTTTTCAAGGACCATCAAGGACTACAGGGACAGACCTCTAGCAGAATTTGCTTAGGTCTTCTAAAATCTGTATTTAGTTATATAAAATCTACACTCTACATTGATTGAACTTATTACATTCTACAGTGGGTATTTATTATGTCTGCAATGAAACAAAGGAATAAATATTTAAATTTTGTTAGTCACTGCAGCACTTAAACTCCCTCAATATTTTTTGTGGGGTTTTAATATAAGATCTGACCTTTTTTGCACACATCAGCCTATCTGCCTCTGTGTTAGTGAAGCAAAAACTCCTATCAGCAAAGAGAGACCTATCCACATCAATATGGAATGAAATAAAACATTTATTATGGAGTGAGAGCAACACAGTACATGCATATAGGTAGCCCTCAGACTGCAAAGTCAGGATAAAATTCCACACAACTTATATAGTAAAGCAAAATCAAAGTGCACTTGGGAATTGAGGTGGCTATTTGTTTAGCTAATTGACTTTCTCCAAAAGAATAAACCACCCCTCTCTAGCTGCCATCCTGAGTCCCCAAGCGTGTGTGCGCTTATTGTCATCTAGTCTGCCCCAGACCCCCTGAGCACCAACTGTAGTCCCCTGAGAGGCCCTGCTTCCTCTCCAAGATGAAAGAAACTGTCCTGAACTGGCAGAAACTTGCCAAACTACAGATATGAGTGCGCATTGGTGGGAAAGGGACTGCTCGTATTTGCAGAAAAATTAAGGTGGTTCACAGAACAGCGACTGCAGATGATTAAAAAAACCCCAGTTCTCCTTAAAGAAATTAGGGGTAAACAATATCTCTGGTATTGAAGAGGTACATATGTTACAAACCAAGGAAGAGTTACAACCTGCTTTAACAACCCTAAAGTTCAGGCCTCTCTGGCAGTGAACACTGTCACCATTACTGCCATGCTGACACATAGCGGCTGATGGAAATGCTGCCCAGCGTCTTAAACCAGCTTGGTGCAGACAGTCTGACTAGTTGAAGGGGACTGGCTGAAGCTCTGCCCAAACAATCTGTGGATGGAAAAGCATCGCTTGCTACCAGAGAAGAGGATGATGATGAAGTTCCGGATCTCGTGGGCAATTTTGATGAGGTTCCAAGAAAGAAGAAAACTGAGTTGAGTCAACTCAGTTTGAGACTTCAGAAGATAAACTTGAAGAAGTTATTGGCTGCTGCTATTTTATATTATGACTGTTTTTTTTTAAATTTTGTTTATGGATCTGATAAAATCTTGATCTCTAATATTTTTAAGCCCAAGGCCCTTGGACACAACAGCTTTCTTTGGTTTTTGCTTCTACACATATTGTTCTTCACAGCTAATTAAGCTTAAGAAGCTTGGGGATGAAGTTTGAAACAAAGGTTAATAAAGTTCTTTGCCTAAATAAAAAAAAGAATTAAAGTCTTCTCTTTCTCCCCAAAATACACCTAGAATCTTCCTGAAACAGTTACACTTGGAGATGGGCTCCCACATTAACTCTGTAGGTATATCTTTACATTTCAAAGAAAAATATGGCCCATGACCTTGGAAACAGGTCAATATTATAAAACTGGGCACTGAGCCCTTCTAGACCCTGGAGGAAGTTATCTACATTCCAAAATTTAAAGAAGGGATTTGGGCCCACTCTATTCTCCCAAAAGACACCCTAAGAAGTGAAAGAGAGGAAAATGGTCTCTTTCTTCTTTATTCGCCTTTATTTACTTTTACAATTCAACGAGTTCTTAAAAAACAGAACCCTGTGGAGGCGCAGTAGTAGATGGCGCCTTGTAGATCATGAGGAAGTCTTTCTTAAATAAATAAAGTCATAGGATACTTTGGCATTGTTCTGGGTATTGACAGATGAGTAAGAAGATTCCAGAATGGGATAAGAATATTCCATGCAAAAGAAAAAGTATGTTCAAAGGTCCAGAAAATGTGAAGGTTCATTGTATATTCAGTGAGGGAGGAACATTTGACTTATACTACATTTGTATTTAGGGGCTGAGCAGCATAAGAGCATAATGAAGTTGAGTACAGAGAAGTAGATTGGAAGGAGATTGTGAAATGCTCTCAATGTCATCCTGAAGCTTGTGGAAAAGGTCTATCTATATTTAATGGTTAAAATAAGGCAATGTACTAATACTTGCTTGGGGGTCAGGGACAAATATTAGACAGTACCCCAGCCTCAAAGAGCTTATAATCTGATGGATGCAAGAAGACATGATGAATAAAACACCAAAAGTGGGCAAAGGTATTTGAGGGGGAGGAAATAGGATTGGGGATAGACTTTGGATAAAGTTTCTGAGAAAGCTCCTTGGATGATTTCATCCTGACCTATAATGTAAAGGTTCTCGATAATTGGAATAGTTCCTGAAATTCCAAACACTTGGAACCTTTGTGTCCATATGCTGTTCTTTCCCACTGTTTCCTGTTTCCACAGTTCTGAAGAAAATCATTCTGACGTTTAATGCAAATTGATGTTACCACACATTTAGTTTCTCATCGCATCACTTGGCATATCCTTTCACTTTTTCTTGGTCAGTTCCTCTCCAGTTCTTAGCTGTTATTCCAAATCTTATCTACTCTCCATCCTGACTAATGACTTCACCACCTACTCTTCAAACTCACTACCCAACTGATTACTTCATCACCTACCTTACTTTAAAAACTGAAGCTAACGGGCATTTTCCTCACCTACAACCTGCATCTGCTCCCATATTGTACTTTAATCCCTTCAGCCTCAAAAAGGCTGTGCAAAACTAAATCTTTCATCTGAGTCCCTGATTCTTGTCTCACCCAGACCCTCAGAGACCTTGCTCTATCACTTTTTGTTTCTGCCTTCGATACCTTACACCTCTCCCCCTCTATTGATTCATTCTCCTCAGCCTATAAACATACTCAAAACTCTTCCATTCTTAAAAAAACACTTTCCTTTCATCCTGGAACCTCCTCTCATGTTCTTTAAGTGTTTCCTGTTACCCTCTTGCCTTACCTTATCATCCAGAGGTCTCAAAAGTGGTTATCTACATTTACTGCTTTTATTTAATTTCCCATTTACCTTTCAACCATTGTATTAGGAATTTCACCTGCACCTCTCCACTGAAAAGTCTTTTGTTAAGAACGCCAATTACTGACAAGTTCCTCTATGCAACAGGCACTTTTAAGCTCCTGTCTTATTGGACCTTACTGCCTGCCACATATGATAGTGTTGGTTACTTTGGTATGCCTAAAATTCTCTACTCACTTGACTTCCAAACCCATTCTTCTTTTTCCATTCCTTCTGTTTTTGCTTTTTTAATTATGGAACTTTAATGGATTCCTCTTCTTCTGCCTACCTCTTAAATGTTTGTGTTATCCCATGGTTCTGCTCATGGACTACTTTTATTCTACACCCCACACCCTATTACCTATACCTGGATGACTTACGAATCTGCATTGTTAGCTTACACCTCCTTCATGATATCTAGGTCAGTAGAACAACCACTAGACATCCTCACCTCGATGCTCTGAAAGCAATTTGTTTTGTCCAAAACAGCACTCATCATCTTCCCGTGCTAATGTGTTTTTCTTTCTTGTTAAGGAAGATTAAAAAAAAAAAACTCACCAAAGAGAGACACTGTTGTCATCACACGATAATTTCATCTTCTCACAGAAATTGATAAAATGACCAGATTGTGACCATATAATGTGAGTTATGTCAAGGCTGCTGTGCCATTTCCTGAAAAATAGGCTGCGTATATGCACCAAGGAGGAATAAGTTGTATCACTTGAGTGAAAGCTCCCTGGGGACAGGAATTTTGTCTATTTTATTCACTGACGTATCTCTAATGCTTAAAATAGTACCATGCACATAGTAAGGCTTCAATAAGTGAATTAATATGTATATCCCCTGATCCCCTGTTTAAAGAGTCTTTGTTTAGAAATTCTGCTAGATTGTAGCAGAATATATACATATATATTTATATTCATATTCATAGATTAGGGAGGAATGTATCCTTTTTGTATCTCAAATGAGGCAAAAGGAAATTGTAACTGAATTTCACCCAGATTCCTACCCATGGGAAACAGAGAAAAGGGATGGGGGGGGATAAAAACACTTCATCTATCACTTGAAACAGTCCTTCCTTAGAAATCTGGAATCTACACTAAGAGATTTCAGACGTCTCTGGCTGCTTTCTTATTCTGAGTAGTATACACTTCAGAACTGTTGGCAGCAGCCATTTTTATGCCATATGGTCTGGGAAAGAGAAAAAGCTGGTCTGCTATGAAAGATGAAGCAGACACATAGAAGAGACGCAGAGATGAGAGAGACTCCAGATAGCAGTTGAGTCGCTAGCTCCAACTTAGTCCTTTAAGCCCACCTGCCTTATTGTTCTTGGGTTTTATAAGACACTCTCTCCTCATGCTAAATTTCTTTCGTTGCACAGGGTAGTTTAAGTTGAATTTCTCTTTTTTCCAAAAAATATATTGTTCTTCCATATCATGCTATTTAACATTCCTGTGTCTTTTCTAACTGTTTTCCATTAACTGGAAAACTGTGGCTTTCCCCACAACCATTTTGCCTGAATAATTTCTATTTTAGAGGAGAAGGTAGAACTGAGGCTTTCTACCTGTATCAGGAAAGTACCTGCCTTTCTGCCCTGCTCTAACCTCATTTCTTTACAAAAAAAAAAAAAGTGGTAATACCGATACTATAGGTATGAACCCTGAGGAGAAAAAAAGACATCTACTAAGAAGGGTTCTTGGAGGTTAATTAGGCTCAAATTTTTAAAAATAGCCTAGCAGCCATTTTGGCAACATGGAGAAGCTTCTATACTGAACTGCCTGCCTGCATTTTCTCCCAGCTGAGCCAGCCCTTATAAAAGTTTACTGGAATCCTATTTCAACCAATAGGCCTGAGGCTTTCCCCATACAATCAGAGTTGTGTGGCTCCAACCATTTAGAGAGGCTGAATTCTGACCAATCAGGACAGTGCCTTTTGGACCAATCAAACTATGAGGATTTAGCATCTTCATTTGCATGTGGATAGATCAATCAGGAACCAGGGCTGGAACTTCTGTTCATATAATCCAGCTCCTTTCTGGATCCAAGATCACGGAAGACTGCATTTCCCCTCCTAGAGCCATGAACATGTTTCACCAGAGCAGAAGGAAGAAGACTGTCCTGGAGTGGAGTAGAGCAAAGCAGACTATCACAGAGCAGAGCAGACCTGCTGGGCTGTTTTCAAAGCTGATGTGTTTCCAGTGAATACAGTTTCCTTCTTCACTACACCCCAAATTAGGGATTCCTGTTGGCATTGAATTGGTGCTAACAGACCATCAGTTGACATAGGTCAGATGACATGACTGGAATTGGGTCATATTTAATAGCAGGTGGGACCATTGTCTGCAAAAAAGTTCTATGTTTGTGCATGGCCATTCCTATGCCTTCTCTGTCTCTGTTGTGGATATTGTAAGAGAGCCAGAACCTTCCTTAGCAATTTGCTATGACATGTTTCTCTCTCTTTCTCTCTCTCTCTCTCAACCCTTCTCTTCCTCCCTCCCTCCTCTCTCATCTTCCTATTAATACTGGCATAATTCAGATTCCTGTGCCTTGTGGCTAGTCAAAGAACAGTTACGTTTTGGTTTCACATTGGGAAAAGAAGTGTCATTAAGGAATTTAGGTGTTAAGTGAACCATATCACAACCCATTTTTCCCATCACTCTACACCAGGGAATATTTTGTGAAACACCATCCCCCCATATTTAGTAATCACAGTTGCAGCTGGCATTAGGAGGGAAAGAGAGCCTGTCCTGAAGTAAGAGATAGTTTGGTGACTCTAGACTGAAGAGGTAGCTGCACTTACACTGAGGCCAGATTAGAAGACAGAGTCCCACATGGAGAAAGGAAATTTCTCCTTCTGGCTAGCCAGGAAAAGACTCTATAGATAGAAAAAAAATGTGGTGCACGTGCTTTTAAGCACTCATTGGCAGGACAGTATCTTGCTTTCTTACACCCCTCAACCCACCTTGTCTCTCACTTGGAGCTGAATTATGGTATAGTTCTCCATGACAGGTCACATCCTGCTGTGGCAGGAAATTTTAAATGGTGAAAGAAAATCTGTGTTTCTATTTATGACCAAAGCCTGAGAAATTCAAAAGCTGATGGAAAACAATACTGCCATGAATCTATGTTCGGTAAGTGCCAATAGTTCAGCACAGAGCTAACAAATATTTGAGATTCCACAAGGCTTTTAGAAAATAGATATGGAAGCTCACTTGATCCCTTGACAATTTCACAGTTAAATTTTACTTAACAGACTACAGACGCTGCACCATTCAGTCCAAATTGACAGGCATACAGATAAAGTTAAAAATAAGATTTTGGTTCTTCCTTCTGTTTGCCCTCTATCCTTGGTCCCCAGGCAATAGGGGTGGTAACAGTAACATGGGCACATTATTTTCATTTGGAATTGTCATCAGCACTTGGTTCTGCATTGTACGAGCATGGGACTGTAACTTGAGAAAAGTAAGACCCAAGGGAGACTTAAAGTTGTATGACTCTAACCTCAAAAGTGTTAGAAGAGTGCCCTGGCTGGCGTAGTTCAGTGGATTGAGCGCGGGCTGCGAACCAGGCAACGCAGGTTCGATTCCCAGTCAGGGCACATGCCTAGGTTGCAGGCCATGTCCCCCAGCAACCGCACATTCATGTTTCTCTCTCTCTCTTTCCCTCTCTAAAAATAAATAAAAATAAAATCTTTAAAAGTGTTAGAAGAGTTATAATCCAAGTGCAATGGAGCTAACTCTGTAGCTGCTGAAGGAAACCATACTTCACCCCGGCATCTGGATGATAGCTCCTCTGGCCAAGATAAAGAAACATCAGATATTGAGGAGAAGATCATGTTTGGCTTTAATTTCTACAAAAGAAGCAGGTTTCTGTATGGGACTCTATCTTTGCAGAAACTTGATCTTTGAGGGTTTTTATCTTGTTCAAATGGGAGACATATTGCTGATGTAATGTTGCACTATCTAGACTGTGCTATCAAGTGATACTTACTGAACAAGGTCGGACAATTGTAGATAAGCATTATTTGAGATAGGAAATAGAATAGTGGGCAAATTTTTGGTTTACTGTGCAACTGTGGTTCTGGGAGGCTATATAAAAGAATGATGAGTTTCAGGGAGATGGTATCACAAAAGGAGGAACAGAATTTCCATGATATCCTAATGGCTCTTCTCCCACAGGTGGGGTGATTATCATACTAACTGACCATCACCTTTGCTGTTGAACCCAAAAAGAGAGAAGTGTTCTTGGTTTCCTCTACTCACAGGAGAAAAATTTCTAACAGATGGCTTATACACCATTTCTTATTCTTTTCTTTCCTCTCTGTAAACAGGATGGAATGATGAAAAGATCAGATGGAAAGACATGGCCTGGATTACAGTTACTGGTGAGGTGAGAAATGGGTTCACCAGACTAAAGACCAGGCAGCCAGGCATGGCCTTGTTCTTGGCTATTTCTCATATTCTGCCAGGATCATCAAAATTGTTGCTCTTTGCCTAAAGTTTCTGTGTGCTGCAGGTAATGAAATAAATGGGGGTAGCATTTTATTCATGCTGAGTTGGGGAGGTAGCAGCCTGTCTTAGGCCTCCAGTCTGTGCCATGTACTTCAAGTTTTACAGAACTTTATCTTGGGCATATTTGTCCAAATAATAAAATCAAAGTGTGCTGTTTACCATTTTTATTATTCTTCTCCCAGGGAACAGCTGAGAAAAAGAGTAAGGCAGAATTTGAGCATTCTTATATATTGTAGCCAATACCAACATAAGCTCTTCACACCCCCAATACTACTTTTCTCCTAACTTTGTTGTACCAAGTACCTATGGGATTATAAACCCAGAACCTCTCTCTAGGAATTCTGCTCCCCTTATCCTGTTCCTTCGACTCACCATCTACCAGGTTGCAATAAGAGCTGTCATGTTGTTAGAGCATAATCATAACCCTTAAGCATAGTTGATTGGACCAGGTGTGAATACATTATTCCAGGTGGACTTTTTCCCTGGGATAAGAAAGAAGCAGCAGCTACACTTGCCCCTTTTATTAGTAAAGCTAAAGCTTTCCTGGGAGCATCCCTAAACTCATTCTCCTCATGATTATTGGTCAAAACTAGGTGCATAGCCACTCTGACTTTAAGAAAGCTGGAAATGTGAGTGTCTTGTTTGAGGCCAGTAATATTGTTTCCCAGAACAAATTTAGGGTTCTGTTGGCAAGGAAAAGTGGGGAATAGGTATTGGGAAAGCGATTAACAAGGTCAGCCATATGAATTTATTATTATACATATAATACAAAAACAAATTTGCTAAATATAAACCTAAATTTATTGCAAGGAAACTGATCCTTTTAAAAAAGGGGCTCTTTGGCCACATGTCTTTTATGGGTCCGGTAGGCAAGCCAGTAGGGAGGAGCACGGGAGGACACAAGTGCTCTGCGTAATAGAAGAGAGAGTGTTTGAAACTATGGGAGCAATCTGAGAGGGAGGAGAAGAGAAAAAATGAGAGAAGGAGAAAAGATGGTGAAACACCACATGGTTTGTGTTCTGAGCTTTCACTATTACCTGCAAATCTTCAATAAAGTATAAAACTCATGAAAGGATTTTGAGAATAGATTTCTTGTGAAAACTGGTGAAGGATTAGCTCCACATGCAAATTTCATTGAGTAAAACACAGACAACATGTGTAGATACAGGAACCATAGGCCAGAGCTTGACAAAAGCAAGAAGGTATAAGCCCCACAGGTGAGCATAGAAATCATGGGGAGATTTAGGAGTTCATCTATCATGGAATGATGAAGGCAAAAAACAAGTATTATAAGATCTCTGAGAAGTAAGGTAAGCCCAGCCAATATCTGAGTTATATGTGTTTCTTGTCCCTAGTAAGTGGTGAGCTCCCTGAGAACTGGAATAACATCTTATTCATCATTGCATCCCAGCACTTAGCCAGATGCCTGGAACGTAGTGGAGAGTCTATAAATATTTCCTGAATTAAATTGAACGGCCCTGTTCTATATTGTAATTCTTAGTATACTGATGATCTTAACTCCCTTAGTAAATTGGAATCTCCATTAAGAGTGTGTCTGATCCATCTTTTTATTGAATAAGGTGCCTTGAACATAGTAGGTGCTTAAAGGGCCAATTTTCAGAGCCCTATCTTCATGGGAAGGGATAAAATCTCCAGTAATTCGAATCTCATTTCTAGGGTGCAGTTCCTGGTTTATTGGCAGCTTATTTCCCCTAGGCCAATATAAAATGAATTTTCATTCCCAAGCACATATTAAATGATAGCAGGAGAGAGTAGTACAGATGTATGCTGTGTAGCAGAGGGAAACCAGCTTGGAATTTCAGTTTGCCACCAATGATCCCCAAAGTAGACAGTTAAGCGGAAAAATCAAGATTTCCCAGTATATGGCCATCACTCAAAATTAGAAACTATAGTTCATTTATTATAAATATAACTGTGTACAGAAAAAACACTGGAATGATAAACACTATAATGTTGAGTGTAAAAACATTTATAAATTGAAATGGGTGATTTTTCCTTTTTTATACTTTTATGCAATTAATAATCTGATGAATATGTTTATAAATGCTCTTTAAAATATTGAATAAATGCAGTTTATTTTTGTTAACAAGAATAGAATTGCCCTGGCTGGTGTGGCTCAGTAGATTGAGCTCTGGCCTGCAAACTGAACAGTCACCGGTTCCATTTTCAGTCAGGGCACACACCTGGGTTGTGGGCCAGGTCTCCAGTTGAGGATGTGTGAGAGGCAACCAATTGATGTTTCTCTTCCTCTCTATCTCCTTCCCTTCCCCTCTTTCTAAAACTAAATAAATAAAATCTTTTTAAAAAAAGAATAGAACTCATATTTATTGAGTGCCTATTATGTGTCAAACACTAGGCAATTACTAGGCAATTTATAGATGTTGTATCATTTAATCCTTTGTAATGCCTTATTCAGCCAATTTTACAGATGATGTAACTGAGTTCTAGAGAAGCAGAGATACTTCCTCCATACTGTAGCCAGAAAATGCAAGTGTAAATATTTAAACCCAGTTGTTTTGTTTTGTTTTGTTTTTTTCTGGAGGTCTTGGTGAAATGAGGATTGCGGGGCCTCATTTTCCTATTCTTTCTTGCTGCAGACATGAGATTTTATTTTGGACAACAGTGTGCCTAGCTTACTTTTCCTGCCTGCTTTGTAGCTACGGATGGCTATAATACTTACTTCTGGCCAATAAAATGTAAGGGAAAATTTGATAAGCATTTCTGGGAATACTTTGCTTTCCTAAGAAAATGGGACAAAATAGTTAGTACTTTCTTCTATCACTTTCCTCCTTTTTTTTGCCATGATCATGGCTAAAATGTCTTCAGTTCAAGCAGCCACCTTGCAACCATGTGAGGAAGGTCGTTGAAGTATTGGCTCTAACATCATTGAACTATTCTATCAACACCAATAACTTCCTACATCTAGACTTATTAAATGACAAAAAGATAATTGAGTAAGTAACTATAGTTGTATTTGCTGTTTATTGCTGCAGGAAGCATGCATACCTGGTGCAGTAATGTAGACCAGAGGGGTGAAACTTCCATTTTTTTAAGATTTTATTTATGTATTTTTAGAGAGAGGGGAAGGGAGGGAGAAAGAGAGGGAGAGAAACATCGATGTGTGGTTGCCTCTCACACGCCCCCAACCAGGGACTGGCTGCAACCCAGGCACGTGCCCTGACAGAAATTGAACCAGCAACCTTTTGGTTTGCAGGCCAGCATTCAGTTCACTGAGCCACACCAGTCAGGGTGTGAAACTTCCATTTTTTAATAGCCATGACTGGCTATGATAAATTGATGATCAGCTCTGATAAATAAGAAGAGGAAACTGGTCTTCAAGAACAAGCAGGATTGTTGAACAGGTTTATAGAGAAATCGTAGGAGATTCTACAGCCCAAGAAAGAGTAAGCGAGGGCCAAAGACAGGGTTTTCAGTTCCCTAAGACATGATTGAGTTCCTCTAATTGGGATTCACAGGATTATCTACTATATTATTATAATAACTTCTTTTTTACTTCAGTTAATTTCTGTACCTGGCAACCAAATATACCTTGCATGAACACTTGAGTTAATTTTAAAAAGCAGAATACTAAAAGATTGCAATTAGTCATGTACTTAATTTCTCAATGGCTTTTAAATCTCCAGAAGTACCTGTGATGAGTTTATCAAAGAGTCATAATATCACTACAAGTCTCTTAAAATGACATACTTTATCCCCTGCAACAGAAAATTCTTCAGCCTCCACAAAACACCCAGCTCCTTGGTGTCCATCTGTAGATCTCAGATTGTGTCCTTGATGGATAGGGGTGCCACTCTTTCGTACTCCCCTTAATGTGATTGTCAGACAAAGACCACAACGCAAATCCTGGGAGAGCACCTTCACTTCTTCACACCTCACACAAATAACACTGACAGGGCTACGCCCCAGACCTCTCCTGTCCCAGGGCCTCACTAAATCCAGCAGATTGTCTCACAGACCACTGTGCCAGGCATCAGATCAGAAAAAAATGAGCTAAGAGAAAGGACTGGGCAAAAGGGAACGTGCCGTAACACAATGGGGAAAGGGCATGGGCTTCAGAGTCAGAAAGATTCAAATCTGGGCTCAGCCATGTCTTAGCTGGGTCACTCTAAACAGCTAACTCCCCCCTTTGAGCCACACATTCCTCTACAACAATATGAAGATAATAAAACCCAGCATGGGATAACATTATGAATTAAAATTTGCAATGTTTGTAAAAAGCTATTTGCCTTATGACTGGCATACTTAGATGTTCTTTTAGTGAAAAATTTATCTAAAGCTTAACGGAAAAAGACTACTTTTGCTGTTTTTTCTGCCTAGCGAAATCCTATCCAACTCTCAAGACCTGATTCAAATACCGTATTTTTCTGATACTCAGCATTTAAATTGGAAAAAGATTCATTTACCAAAGAGGTTATCTAAACTATTAAACTGCCCTGAATTTATGTGAATGGACTAAATTAAGTACTGCCTTTAATGACTGAAATAATAGTTTGAAAAATAGCTATATAAAGGATCTATTTATGTAAAATAATCTCTTATTTTCTATCAGTGATATATTCTTCATATTTACTTTAAATTATGTTTTACAGAATATATATAAGGAAATGCATAATCTAAAAGATGTCAGTAAATGAACATGTGGTATTTACCATAGTTACATTAAATGATTCAATGTGGCTGAAAAATATTTTAGAACAATTATTGCTGACCTACCCTCTCTGAAAGACTACATAGAGACTCTCTGAACTCCAATAAGAGGAACAGGGCTTTGGGAAGGTAAACAAACTAGTTCATGAGATCTCTTAGTAGGTACCCCATGCCTACCAAGGAGTAGCTTCAGTAAGACTGGAATCTACAAAAATATTAGGACTCAAGAACAGAGAATACTTATGCTTGCTTTTTATCTGAAAACTTGGGGGTAGGGTCAGGCTTGCAAGAGTTCCTATGACATCATGGTATAAGAACTCAAAACGAGGGTTAAGTGTGGTTACAGAAGCAGAGATAGAGTGAAACAAAATATCCCATAGCCCTGGAGTGGTAGGAAGAGCACCTGAACTGTCCTGTACTCTTAAGGTTGTGTAATGCCAGCACAGAACACCATATGCCTTCCTATGTATGCTATTGGAGCTTAAGTCAAACCAAAAGGAAAAGGAAAAGGAAGATTAGAAAATATTGGATTGTTGGAGTTTAACTGAGGAAAAGCCCTCACATGACTTAATGATGTATCAGGATTTGACTAGACTACATATTTTGTGTCTCTAGACAGAAAGGGGGCTGGAGGTAGTGCTAGTTTGGTTGTGGAAAAGTAAATTTATACTTTTTGCAATCTAAGTATGCATGTTGATCATATCTATTACATGCACAAACAGAGAAGCAAATAATAATAAGGATCCTAAAGTAATAAGACAACCAATTTCAAGGTAGAGGTTAACAGAACCAGATCAAAGGGAAGAGATTTAGACAGGACCAAAAGAGAAACTAGGGGTATATACTAATTTGTGAATGATGAGTACTTGGAAGTTGATACACTTTTTAATGTTTTTAAATACATTAGCTTAGGTTAATGGATAATTAAAACTCATATTTTTTATTCACAAATATGGGTTTGTGAATAAGTCTCAACATGTTCCTTTGCTGTCTTTGCAAATTTTAGAATTAAATTTGACCTCTCCACACTTTCCTCCTTATACTGTTTAGTGTCAAGAACCATGAAGAGTCTGAGAATTTTATCCTATTTTGCAAGATAATTTACCTTGGCACAATTTCATAGGTGCTAACAGAAGACATGAAACTCCTGAGTTAAAGACAAAGGAACTTACTACTCACGGCACAGCAAGCAACATGAACATCATGTTTATGTTGTTTCTCCATGCCACCCAAGTCCCACAGGGGTCACATAGAGGGACTCAGATGGATGTTGCACATGTAATGGGTTTGTGTCAAAATGAGGAACCCTGAGCTTTGTTAAGGAACCTGATCTTTTATAATGGGAAGTGAGCAAACTTGCCTAACTTTTGTTTTGGGGGGAGACATTTCCTTTATTATACTGGACAGTAAGTCGAGCTGCTCTTTGCTCTGGAGGAAGACACTATCTCTACTTTGCAAGGTTTTCTCTATGAAAGCATCCTTGAAGAGATAGTTGGAAACAAAAAGGCTATTAGTACCTCTGCTTGCAAAATGTGCAGAGGTGTGAGACCCATTATGAATCATCTCCTAACATATAGAATCTTCCTTACCATTAATGCCAAGATTCTAATTCCCAGAAATTATAAAACTAGGTAAGGTCCTTTCCAGGATGGTGTCTTAATGTAGTTGAATTCTGTTTGAATGCCCCATGTAATAAAAAAGCAGTTACTTGTGGCTGAGGATAAGGGGTATTCTGGGAACTGATATGAAATGTAGCTAGACGGTTAGGCAAAGGCCAGCAAATCAGACACTCTGAATTTTTTCCTGAGAGCTATAGGAGCCTTAGATGGGATTTTATGGGCACCAGAAAAGGGATTAGATAGAACCAGGTGAGATACTTGACTACCAGAAGGGCATAAATAAGATTATTATTTTAGAGGGACTACTCTGACAACTGTGTGAGGAATGCAATGAAAGCAACAAAGAGCAGGTAAAGAAGACTGGAGAGTGTTGCATTAACCAAGATATGAGATGATGCGGCTTGAATTAAGGTAATGGGAGTCAAAGTAGATAGAAGTGGGTGGATTCGAAAGATTTGAAAGAGGAATAATGACCAAACTTGAGGCCTTATTGAAAATAAGCCATGAGAATGAGAGCCAATGGGTTTCTCTTTTGGGTGCTCTAGTGAATCTTTGTGGGGGTATTTTTGTTACTCAGCATTCATTTCCCCTTCCTTTGGTAGTATCACTCTCATTTTGTATTGGCCTCTCTACATCATTGCATGTAGACTTGGTAAGATTATCAATCAAGGGAAATGGCCCTGCCACCCAGCTAAATGGCAGGTTCATGACCAAAGCTTGGTCAATTCTACTGTCTTCTGAAACTATAAAACTTGAATAAAGTGAAGCAGTTGGCTATGGGGAAAATATTTGGAGTTGATTCAGTCAACTGATAGCTCTTGCTATCTGGTCTCTGGAGCTACCTTAGTTCTTATGCTTTTGCAGACTTCCCATTGGTTCTGTATCTCCCAGGTAGCCTTCCATTTCCTTTTTACTTAAATTAACCAAAGGCATTTGCTCTTGCTTGCAACCAAAGAAATCACCTTGATACAGGTATTTTTTAAAACCTTTTAAAACTTGAATTTATTGGGGTGACACTGGTTAACAAAACCATACAGGTTTTAGGTGCACAATTCTACAGCACATCATCTGTACACTGTATTGTATTTACCACCCCAAGTTAAGTCTCTGTCTATCACCATTTACATTAACACAATGGAATACTACTCAGCCTTAAAAAAGGAAATTGTACCCTTTGTGCTGGCATGGATGGACCTGGGGAGCACTATGCTAAGTGAAAAAAGCCAGCCAGACAAAGATGAGCACTACATTATTTCACTCATATGGGGAATCTCATGGACAAAATGAACTAACAAGCGAAATAGAGACAGACTCATAGAGAGCAGGCTGACAGCTGTTGGAAGGCAGGGGGCTAGGTGTGGGAGTGGAGGAATTGAGCAAAAAAGAAAACACTCAGGGACAGAATGACTATCATCAAAATCAACAAACAACAAGTATTAATGAGGATGTGGAGAAAAGGGAACCCTAGTGCATTGTTAGTGACAATGGAGACTGGCGCAGCCACTGTAGAAAGTAGTATGGAGTTACCTCAAAAATTTAAAAATGAAACTGCCTTATGACCCAACAATTCCAACTCTGGGTATTTACTCAAAGAAACCCCAAACACAAATTTGAAAGACTTTATGCACCCTTATGTTCATAGCTGCATTATTTACGATCGCCAAGGTTTGGAAGCAGCCTACATGTTTATCAGATGAGTAGATACAGATGTTTTGATGCAGGTCATTGATACTCACCATGCTGGTTATTATTTCTCAGCTCCAAACTCACCCTTACACAGGTTTTACCCTTATACTCTTCTTCATGAACTGGGACACTGCAAACCAAATTTTCTTTTGTCACTGGCTTTCTGTTAGGCTTCACAAATGGGGTGCACTATAAAGATACTGCAAGTCTGGCAGAGGGAGAAGCAAATTTTCCTTCTTGTTATGATTTCTGTTCCTGCCATGTTGCTCCAGCAATGGACTTTCACTAGTCTGTAGCGGTTGGTTGCAGTTGTTATTGGTTCCAGCCTTCAGTTTTTGCCACACTACCAGAATTCTAAGAGCCAGCCTCATATGTTCTCTCAGAGACCCCAGCATCAGTGTACCCTGCTCAGGGAACTGGGTCTTAGCTTCCCAGAGCTCCTCCTTTAAGTTTTCAAAGTCTAATAATCCCAACTTACTTTCTTTGTTCTTTCATCCCTAGAGATTTCAGCTGCTTACTGCAGTTACTATCTCTGTGATACTTAGTATCTCTGTTTTTTGCCTTTCCAATTTTTTATATTATAATCTTTATATAAATAACTGATATGCTTTCTATTTCTGGACTGCACTCAGGTATAGTCACTGATATTCAGGGGGGGAAGATGGGTATATGTGCATCAGGGGAGAACATAAGTGATGAATTTTGGATATGTTGAATGTGAGAAGGCTATAGAATATCTAGATGAAATGGCCAGCAAGCAGTTGGATATATTAATCTGAAGTTAGATAGTTCTAAGCTGGAAATAAATATTTAGGGGTCACAAACATACAAATGGTCATGAAGTTATGGAAGTAAATGAATTATCCAGGGAGAACATAAAGAGTGTGCACAATAAATACTTTTTGATTGATTCAGTGGGCATCAGGGCACATGCAGTATGCTATGGGATACCTCTCAAGCCCAAAGTTCTCAATTCAATCACTTAGATTCATTTAAATATACTTTAAATTCTTATTGACTGATGAAAGACTGACTTTTTCTACTATGCAATCAGTAAGTCTTCATTGCTATGATTTGGGATTCTTCCAGTGCTGGGTTTTAATTCATGAAAGAAAGATACAAGGAAATCCATTTTAAAATTAGTTCAATTGTGGTAAATATATATACCATAAATATGCAATTTAACCATTCTTAAGTATACAATGCACACAATTCAGAGACATTAATTACTTTCACAATGCTGTGCAACCATTACCACTATTTTAAAAGCTTTTTCATCACCCCACAAACAGAAAATATGTATTCATTAAGCAATAACTCCTCATCTTCGGGCCCCTCCACTCAGTTCTTACCATTCCCTTGCACTCTTCACAACCTTTGACATAATTATCTGTGACAAATTGATTTAAAGTGCGGCTGCAGGAAAAGAAACAGGCGTGTCTCGCTTGGTCTTCTGGGATTTGTAGTCCTGCAAGCCGTCGGGCTGCCTGGCTGGTCCGAGAGCAGCGACTACAGCTCCCAGGCCTTCTTCGAGTCCCTACCGCACAGACTCAGAGCCCCATGCCGGGAGGAGGTGATTACATTGTGTCTATTGTATCCCTGGATTTGTGTGTTTGTACATTTCTGGGGACGTGAAATTGAAAGTGAAAAGCATGGCAGATGAGCAAGAAATAATGTGCAAATTGGAAAGCATTAAAGAGATCAGGTAAGTGGAATGTTGCAGCGCCCCAGGCCCCCTTGAAGCCGCCCCCCATCCCTTGCTGAGGGAGAGGGCTGAGTTACCTTGTAAAGTACCTATTGTTGGGCTACTTGCTGAGTCGGGTGGGAAAGGAGCCCATACACCACGGATTTCAAGGATGGGAAAGAGGCAGGAGAGAGCCGAGACAGCCTAGAGACAGACAGAGAAACAGAGCGCCTGATGAAGAGAGACCTCGCCAGATGTGGCTGAGGAAGCCAGATGGAGACACAGGGGAGGGAAGGGGGTGTTGATCCCAAGACACTTTTATCTTCTTGGGGTGGGAGTTGGGGCACGGCTTTCTTGGACCCATTATTTTTTTCAGTGTTTGCTCCAAGGTGTACTTGGCTCCTTGCTCTTTAGGTGTCGAGATTTTTTTCAGTCTCCCATTGAACTTCAGGACCTGGAGCATGGGTGAGCATTTTGAGAGCAGAGTGTGTAGCGCGTTGGGGCTGCTGGAGGCTTCCAGGAACTACAGGCTGGGAGTGCTGAGGAATCCCAACCGGCCAAGATTGGGAGAATGGCGAATGCTTGCGCGTGTGTATTTGCTTTCACTCATTCACCACTTTCTTCCCCTCCTATACCGTTTTCCAGAAGGGGGATGGGAGCGAAGGAGACTGGGGAAGAGGTCCCGCATCAGTTGGTAAGGTCTCACTGGCTGCTCGGAGGTGCCAGAGGTTAAGGGGCAGGCAGGAAAAGTGGGAGTTGCCTGTGCCCCCAACCCCTCCTTCCCTCTGGGAGTGGCTTTGGCTAGGCGATAATGTTGTCTTTGCTCAGAACACAATAGCACCGGCCAGTGGACTGCCTGGGCTGGTACCAGGCCTTCCTTCACCTGCCCTTCTCTGCCAGAACGCTGCCCCCAGCTTCCACCTTCATTCTGAGGGTGGCATGGGGGCATCCAGCTGTTTCCCTTTAGTGTTTTCCAGCAACCTAGAGAAAAAGAGGGGAGGATATCAACTGTCAATTTAAGAAATAAGACTGTGACCAAGAGATTTAAATTAACCCTTGGAGAGAATACCTAGAATGAGACCCCACTTTATGGTAATGAGGATGCACTTTGACATTTTTTGTCCTTTAGAGGAGTTGTATCTTTACTTATGCAAGGGAGTAAAAGGAAGGGAACTATTATATATTGAACCCCGGATGTGTCAAGCCCTTTGACCTGCTATTGCTCATTTCAGTAAGAGATCTGAGAGCTCCCAACACCTCCTTTACAACTGGGGAAACAGAGGCTCAGAAAATTTAAGTAACTTCTAAAGCCAAACAACTTGAAAATGTCAAATTTTGACAGAAACCCAGTCAATCTGCATGCAGAGGCTCTGGTCTTCCTACTCTGTCCCATAGAGAGTCTGAGAAAGGATGGAGAGAGGGGGCATGCTTCAGTTTTTTTCTGCAAAAGCATCAGGAGATAAGGAGTGATGCAACTTAGTGTAGGAAAAGGCCAGCTGTCATGATAACAATGTAGCTAATAAGATTAGGTATGCAGCCTGGCACGGTGGCCTGCACCTGTAGTCCCAGCAGGAGTCTGAAGCAGGAGGATTGCTTGAGCCCAGGAGTTCTGGGGTGTAGTATGCTATGCCGATTGGGTATCTGCACTAAATTCAGCATCAATATGGTGACCTCCCGGGAGCGGGGGACCACCAGGATGCCAAAGGAGGGGTGAACCAGTCCAGGTTGGAAAAGAAGATTAGGTATGCAAGTAGAAAGCCTAAACTTCTACTCTCACTATACTTTAAAGAAGCCCTTGCCCAAGTCCAAGAGAAAGAATAGTTGGGAGCAAGGAAAAGTGATCTGTCCCAGTGAAGACCAAATGCAGTCTCAAACCAGGCATTCCTACCACTAATACCTGTGATGGGATCATCAGAGGCCTAGAGAGAAGGCTGAATTCATCCCCAACCTGGATGTCGGAGACCCAGTGAAGAACCTAGACTTCTACTGGCCCCCAACTGGGGACCCAGCATATGCCCTGACTGGGAATCAAACTGGCAATATTTTGGTTCTCAGGCTGGTGCTCAATCCACTGAATCACACCAACTAGGGCTAAAATCTTTTCTTTGAATTAAATTTATTGGAGTGACATTGGTTAATAAGATCATACAAGTTTCAAGTATCCATTTCTATGATATATGATCTGTATATTGCATTATGTGCCCATCACCCAAAGTCAAATCATCTTCTGTCACCATATATTTGACCCTGTTTACCCTTTACTACCCTCCCTCTGGTAACCACTCTACTGCTATTTATTTGTTTTTATTTGTTTGTGGTGTTTGTTCATTTGCTGCTTTCTGTTTTATATCCCACATATGAGTGAATCATATGGTCCTTAACATTTTCTGACTTATTTCACTTTGCATGATCTTTTCAAAGTCCACCCATATTATTGCAAATGGAAGTATTTTGTCTTTTTTATGGCTGAGTAGTGTTCCATTGTCTAAAATCTTGCTCAACAGAAAGATGGGGGATTCAGAGAAAATAATCAGACAACTTAAATATAAAACAGTAGAAATCACCCAATCTGAATAGTGGGGAAATTCAATTTTAAAAAAGAAGAAGATAAAAAAGAATGCATTGAGCAGAGCCTCCACACCTATGGGACTATTTATGTTCATGTTAATAGTTATATTCATGTTAACATTCATGTCAACAGAATCTCAGAGAAGAAAGAGGGCAGGACTGGAAAACTACTTAAGAAATAGTGGATAAAAACTTTGCAAACTGAGCAAAGGACAAATCTCCAGATTCAAGAAGCAAAGCAAACACCGTTAGGATAAACTGAAAGAAATTCACACCAAGAAACATCATAGTCAATCTTCTGAATACAAAAGGCAAAGAAAAGATCCAGAAAGCAGCCAAAGGGAAACAACATCTTACCTATACCTTCATGGCAGTGGGGCAGGGGAAGAGGGGAAGAATATTAGCAGGTTTCTCATCAGAAACTGAAGAAGCCCTAGGGGGAAGTGGCACAACATTTTTTAAGTGCTGAAGAGAAAGAATCATCACCCCAGAATCTTATATCCAGTGATAATACTTTTCAAGAATAGAGATAATCAAGACATTCTTAGATGAAAGGAAACAGGGAGTTTATCTGTAGGATGTCTATCCTAAAAGAATGACTGAAGTAAGTTCTTAAACCAAAAGAAACAATAAAAGAAGGAGCCTTGAGTTAAAGAACACAGTAGGCAAAGACACAGGTAAATACAACAGAATTCTTTTCCTCTTAAGTTGTCTGAATTGTCTGATGATTGGATCAAAATTTATCTCAGTTTCATGTTCTCAATGTATGTAGAGGAGATATTTAAGACATCTTATAAACAGGAGTATAAAGGAATATAAAAGGGAAGTAAGGTTTCTATATTTCACTGGAACTGGTAAAATGATGACATCAGAAGACTATCATAAATTATATGTAATGTTATACTCATAGAAAACACTAAGAAAGCTGTACAGAGAGATGCACTAAAACACATTATGGATAAACCAAAATGGAATTTGAAAAAATGTTCAAGTCAACCAGAGGAAGGCAGGACAAAGAAGACAGAAAAACTAAAAACAGAGACAACAAACAAATAACAAAAAATAAAACAGTAAGATTAACATATTGATAATTATGTTGAATATAAATGGTTTAAATACCCCAATTAAAAGACAGAATGGGCTTAGAAACCATGACCCACCTATATGCTATCTACAGTAAAGTTACATCAAATATAATGAGCAAGTAGGTTGCGAGTAAAAAGAATAGAAAAAGATGTCATGCAAACATCAATCAAAAGAAAGTAGGAACAGCTATATTAATATCAGATAAAGCAGATTCCAGAGCAAAGAAAATACCGAGGGACAAAGTTGGACATTACGTAATGAGAAAGGGTCAGTCCACCAAAACATAACAACTCTAGATGTACATATACCAAAAGTGATTTAAATCATGCTGCTTTTGACAGTTTTACAGTAATATGGAAAGGTTACATCACTTGGTTTAAGAATTTGAACCAAGTACTACTATGGGGAAAGTACTACATATAGGTATTTGATGTTCACATATGGACAGGTAAACATGCGTGGGAGGTAGAAAGAAGGAAGAGGCAAAGGAAGGGGTAGAAGGAACTGGGGAAAGGAACAAACATTTGTTGGACAGCTACTAATGTCAAAGCTCTTGTCTCACTTAATACTTAACCTTTCTAATGGAAATCTGTGGTGGGAATTATCCCCATTTTACAGATAAAGACACTGAGGCTTCAGGGTTTAAGTAACTCATCTATGGTAATACATAGAGGAAAGAGAGACTATCTTATTCACATGGCATATGCATGTCAACAAATGCTGATGATCTGATTAATCATTATTCACGTTAAGTTCATTGCTCTACTGCTAAACCCCTTAAAGGTATAAACAAAGCCTCCTATTACTGTTAAAAATAAAGGTAATGTTATTTCTGGGTAGAAGTAGCAGGGATGATGACAGTATCACCTAAATACCTGATAATGTCGAACTGAGAGCCAAGCACAACCCCAGGCACAGGCCCTGAAATACACACATGCATACTCCTTTCTCACATACGCCGATGGCAGAACTGGAAGTGGGGGATGTCTTAGGAATGGATTCTCACACCACAAACCATTCCACATGCCTGACTCTGACCCCATGCCCAGCCCTTTATCATGACTGGATATTTATCATGTTGTATCCATTTCACCTAGAAAAATGTTTTTGTCTTCATTCCCCTCCCCCCTGCCATCTCCCATGCCACCCACACTATGAGAAAACCTTCCTAAAGCACTGGTGTTATGTTATTCCTCAAACACATTCACTGACTTCCCATCGTTTATAACAGTATTTTTTGAATCACAAGCCATGAACCATTAGTACATCATAAAATAAATTAGTTGCTAGTAGCATTTGTAAAAAGGATTTTTGTGGTTCCACAAAAAAAATTAAGAACAGAGTTACCATATGACCCAGCAATCCCTCTTCTGGATATCTACCTGAAAAACTCAAAAACATTTATTAACAAGGATATATGCACCCCTATGTTCACTGCAGCAAAAATTTATAGTTGTCAAGACATGGAGACAACAAAATTGTCTTTCTATAGAGCAGGGGTGTCAAACTCATTTTCACCCGGGGTGGGGAACAGCAGCCTCGAGGTTGCGTGCAAAGGGCCGAATGTAATTTTAGGACTGTATACATGTAACTACTCCTTAACTAGGGGCAAGGAGCTCTGTGCTGCTCCTGGGCAGAAACAAGGTGTGGGCCAGATAAAATAAAGTGGAGAACCAGATTCAGCCCACTGGCCTTTTGTTTGCCACCTGTGCTATAGATGATTGGATACAGAAGATTTGGTAATATACACAATGGAATACTACTCAGCCATAAGAAAAGATGAAATACTGGATGGACCTTGAGAATATCATGCTAAGCGAAATAAGTCAGACAAAACTAACCATATGATTCCACTCACATGTGGGATATAAACTGAAACTCATAGACACAGAAAACAGTATGGTAGTTACTAGAGGGAAGGGGGTGGAGGACCAAATATATGGTGATGGAAGATTTTACTTTGGATGGTGGACACACAGTGCAATATACAGATGATGTATCATAGAATTGTGTACTTGAAACCTATATGATCTTATTAACCAATGCCACCCCAATAAATTTAATAAAAACATAAAAGAACTAGATAGAAAATATCAGCAAAGTGTCGCATAAGAAAATGATAGGTATTCTTTGTGGAAACTTCTTTCTGCTTTATATTGTGTACGTGTGTATTCGGTCACAATGTGAAACTCATTTCTTACTGTAGGACATTTGTTGTTGTATGTCTTTTGGACAGGCATTTGCCTATAATTGTGGCTATTGTATTCATGCCCCTGTCTCTCACAAGTCTGTCCCAGATGATCCTCTCCAATTTTCATTTACCCTATCCTTTGTCCACACAGAAGTTCCTGTGTCATAAATTTCCATTCCTCTAGGCCTTTGTCAATGCCAATCCTTCATTCTTGAATGCGCTTCCATCATTCCATGGCTGTAAAATCCTGCTCATTCTTCAAGGAAGACCAAGAACAAACACCCCTTCATGTTTAAAACCTCAAATTCCACAGTTCAAATGAATCACTACCCATTTGGGTCCCCACAGGGAAATTTATTATAACACTGAAGTTATTTTGCCTTATGATAAAGTTTTGTGTTGATGTGCTTTCTTACTTTTTTCCTTCCTTTCACCCTTCCTTCCTCCTTTCCTTCCATCCCTCCATCATTGCTATAGCAGTTTCAGCAGGCTTCTTTGTCACTGGCTTGAGTTCTCATTCAAAAGCAAATTACAGGACAGCTGAGACCTCTGGGACTTAGAGACGGGCAGTTCAAGCCGAACAATACCAACCATAGAAGAGGGAATAGAAAGGAAATGGCATTTGGTAATGAGCTATATAAGAAAGACTTCAAGGTGAACTGTTCTATGAAACTGCTGTTTTGACAGTAGCTGTTTTTCCGGATGTGCAAATAAATATTAAATGGAAGGACACTTGGTATTTAGGCAGTGTTCTCACCAGACCAGAGGAAGAAAAAGCTGGGGGTTTTTTGTTGTTTTTTTGTTTGTTTGTTTTTTATTCAGTGACAGTTACCAAGCACCTGCTCTGGGCCATACACAGGGGTGGGGTATTCTATGGGAACCAGAAAGATGAATTAGAACTGTTCTTACGGAGCTTAGAATCAAGATGAGTAGCTCTGATCTCTCCTCTGAGTTTTAGACTCACTATCCAACTTCCCACTTAACCAACTGCACTGGATGTATCTGGCATCCCAAACAGGCCCCAACAGAACTCTCAATTGCACCCCGCTTGCCCACAAACATTCTTTTTTAGTCTTCCCCAACAGTACAAAATCTCACCCCATCCCCAAATCTGGAATTCTATTCTTTATTCCTTCCTCTCCTGATCCTCTGCATGTGAAACATTAGCACAGTGGTCATCAAACCCGATTGTGTGTTAGGCTTCACTTGGAGGGTCATTGAAACATAGGTTACTGGGTCCCATCTTGAGTCTCTGATTCAGTAAATATGAGGTGGGACCTGAGAATTTGCATTTCTAACAAGTTCCCAGACAATGCCGTTGCTGGGTGTCCAGGGACCACACTTGGAAAATCACTGTGTCAGTAAGACCTGGTGTATTATGCCTATATAATGTATTCTGGATCTATCTGCTTCTTGCCATTCCCTTAGCTCATCAACAAATCTGAGCAGTTTTCTAGCCATCTCTTCTAGTCACTGTCTTCCCTTGATGTCTCAGCTGTCTTACGCTGCTTATTGAGTGAGTGCTTTAGCTAAGTCACCTCTGAAGCTGGATGACAGACGAGCCTACCAAGTTTGCCCCAGGAGTGGATAATCCATTTTTTCAGAACCTCTGTCCTCTCAACACTTCCTCCACATTAGCCAGCCAAGAGCCATTGGAGAGATGTTAGCCAGCTAATGTTTTTTGTCTTGGCCCAGGACTCTGACTGGAGAGGCTGTGGCCTATGGGGGTCAAAACTTCTGGATCAGCACTGGCTGGTGTAGCTCAGTGTATTGAGTGCCAGCCTGTGAACCAACTGGTTGCCTATTCGATTCCTAGTCAGAGCACATGCCTGGGTTGTGAGCCAGGTCCCCAGTTGAGGGTGTGTGAGAGGCAACGGTTCAATGTATCTCTCACACATCATGTTTCTCTCTCTCTCCCTTCCTTCCCTTCTCTCTAAAAATAAATAAATAAAATCTTTTAAGAATCTCGGATCAACAGTTAAGTAAAGCTGTGGCCCCAGTGACTGTGGGAAAACCTAAGGAAATATTCTGTGGTTTTCCTGGGATTCTGTGGCCATACCAGCTGCACTTTAGCCCTTTGGGGGGGTTTCATTGGAAGTTTTCCACATAAAATCAGGCGTTTAATGATGTGAATGCTTTCCTCCCTTGTGCCACCAAACGTTCCACAGATTTCATCTCATGAAGTCATCCAACAACTCTACTGAGTCCCAATCCTCACGCAGAATTTCCAAGGTTTTAAGAAGTTCCACGATGAGCTCTTTTTCACCCTGAAATTAGTGACTGACCCAGGACAATAATTTGCCCTATTAATTTGTTTTCCAAGACTTGAAATCCATTATATGAGGAAAGTTCCTTAGTTTGGTGGAAAGGTGATTAGGCTTAGCACACTGGATTTTCCACTTCACTTTGTAATCTTGGGGTACACATTTTACTTCTTCTAGTCTAAAAATGTTCATCTGTAAAAATGAAGCTAAATATACCTTATTCATATGGCTGTAGTTACAATTAAATTAGCATGTAAAATGCCTAACATAGTTGCTGGCATGTAGTAGACCCCCCCCCCAGCAATACTAGTTACTATTTTTTAAAGATTTTATTTATTTATTAATTTTTAGACAGAGGGGAAAGGAGAGAGAAAGAGAGGGAGAGAAACATCAATGTGTGGTTGCCCTCATGCACCCACTGCTGGGGACCTGGTCTGTGTTGGGCCAGAGTCACTCAAGAAACCAGACAGCTAAGTCTGTCAGTCTGTAACCAAGGCATGTGCCCTGACTGGGAATTGAACTGGTGACCCTTTAGCTTGAAGGCTGGTGCTCAATCCACTGAGCCACACCAGCCAGGGCTAGCTACTATTATTATTAAACAAAGCCTTTCTTAGCACTCAATTCCCTCCCAGGTCCTGGCACTTACAGACTCTTAATGAACTTTAACTTCAATGAATGAAAGCCACCCTCAACCATGGTAATGTCTTTCTTGATTTGGGGGTCTACTGAAACTACAATCAGTATCCTAAATTTACCACCTATTTACATTCATTTTTTTTTTTTGTCCTGTAAATGTCACTGTCGAGCCCCACTGATGGTCAAAGCAGTGTAATGGATGACATGGAGTTTACAGAGAAATGTGGTATAGTGCCAGTCTCTAGATGGCTTTTGTGTACACAATCATCTGGATTTCAAATGCTTTATGCACAAATCTATACATGTGGGGGACTCAGTTGACTATAGCTGCATGCTCTTGGGCTACTTCCTTTTCCATTCTGGACATTCGTTTCTTCATCTCTGAAATGAAGAGGATGGATCTGATTGATGACTGACAAATAATGTTCTGAGGAGCCCTGGGGGTGCCAGAGAGATATATCAAGGACTACTGTGGTAAAGTCAGCTACAGCTGGATTTGAAGAGAAAATAAGGACTCTGAGGATCTCACTTCCACTTCAACCATAACAGTTATGACTTGGTCTGTTTTTCTATATTGGATCACAGCCATTTTATTTGAAGAAGGGGGTGTTATCATCCATCAGCCACAGGATCTATCACACTGTTGGGTAAATGGTACTTAGTTAATACTTTTTTTGTCTGCTTGATTGATAGAAAATATAAAGAGAACGAAACTAGTATATGTGTATGTGTGTGTGCATTTAAGCAGTGGCTGGCATGATTCCCATTCTGTATCTTTGAGAGAGGAAAGGCCTTTTACTTAGATTTAATCTTAACCCAAACTACCCAGTTGCTGGAAAGAGGATAGAAGGTGGGTCATTAGATACTAAACCTAAAGAGCAGAGTAAAGGCAACCACAAGGGTGATGACTCCCCAATTTCCTTTTTTATTATTAATCCTCCTCCCATTCCTTGGGGATCTCAGTTGACTAACTCCATTAAAAATCAATTTCCTCTCACAACTTGACGAGTCATTTATTGTTCTAGGAAAACAGGAGCAGAGGAGTAGAAATGGCTTAGAATTTGGGTTCAGATGGTGATATGGGTTTAGGTTTAATTCTGTGTATAGTAAGAAGCCATTACAGGATATGTATATATTTTTAATCCTCAGATGGATTAAATAATCCTCAGAGGATATACTTATTGATTTTATTTTTTTAGATTTTTATTTATTTATTTTAGAGAGGGGAAGGGAGGGAGAAAGAGAGTGAGAGAAACATCAATATGCACTTGCCTCTCATGTGCCCCTTGTTAGGGACCTGGCCTGCAACCCAGGCAAGTACCCTGACTGGGTATCGAACCAGTGACCCTTTGGTTCGCAGACCAGTGCTCAATCCACTGAGCTACACCAGCCAGGGCTACTTATTGATTTCAGAAAGAGGGAAGGGATGGAGAGAGAGGGAGAGAAACATCGATGTGAGAGAGAAACATCCATTGGTTTCCTCTGGTTCATGCCTTGACCAGTAACCGGGACAGAACCCACAACCTAGGTATGTGCCCTGATTGGGAATTGCACCTGCAGTCTTTTAGTTTATGTAACAACACTCCAGCCAACTGAGCCACACCAGCCAGAGCATTAAAGGATATATTTTTAATAGTTTTATTGAATTGTAATTTATATACCATAGAAACTATCCATTTCATGAGTAGAATTAAATGACTTTTAGTAAATTTACAGAGTTTTGCAACTATCACCATAGTACAATTTTAGAACATTTCCATCATCCCCAAGAGAGCCCTTATGCCCAGTTTCAGAAATCTCTGTTTTCCACCCACAGCCCCAGGCAACCAGTCATATACTGTCTGTCTCTACATATTTGTCTTTTCAAGACATTGCACGTAAGTTAGCATGTTTGTTTCTGAGGCTCATACATATTAGCATATATCAGTATTTATTTCCTTTTCATTTATTTTTAAAAATTTGTATTGAATTTATTGGGATAACATTAGTTATTAAAATTATATAGGTTTCAAGTGTACAATTCTATGATACACCATCTGTTTATTGTACTGTGTGTTCACCACCCCAAGTCAAGTCTCCTTCCATCATCATTTATCCCCCCTTTACCCTCTTCTACCTCCCCTCTCCCCCTTTCTGTGTGGCAATCACTATACTGTTATCTGTGTCTATGGTTTTTTTTTAATTTTATTTATTTATTTTTAGAGAGAAAGGAAGCGAGGGAGGAAGAGAAGGAGAGAAACATTGATGTGCTAGAGATACATCAATTGGTTGCCTCTCTCATGCCCACAACTGGGGACCTGGCCCCCAACTCAGGCATGTGCCCCTGACTTGGAATCAAACTGGCAGCCTTTCAGTTCACAAGTTGGCACTCAATCCACTGAGCCACACCAGCCAGGGCTATGAGGCTTTTTGTTTGTTTGTTTTTGCTTAATCCCTTCACCTTTTTCACCCAACCCCCACAAGTCCCCTCCCCCCTGACAGTTGCCAGTCTGTTTTCTGTATCTATGAGTCTGTTTCTATTTTGTTTGTTTCATCGCATGGGTATACCACATACTGTTTATTCACTCACCAGTCTACAAACATTTGGGATGTTTCCACCTTTTGGCTGTTATGAATAATGCTGCTCCAAACACTTGCCTATAAAAGTCTTTGCATGAAAATATGTTTTCATTTATCCTAATTAGATGCCTAAGAGTGAAATTTCTGGGTTATATGGCAAGCATGCACATACCTTTTTAAGATACTGCAAAGCTGTTCTCCAGAGCGGTGGTGCCAATTTCCATCCCCAGAAGCAGAATACGAAGGTTTCAGTTTCTCTACATCTTCAACAACACTTGTTATTGTGTGTATAAAAAGGACGTTATAGCCACTCCAATGGTGTGAAGTGGTAGTTCTTTGTAGTTCATTGTAGTTTTAACTAGCATTTGCCTAATGACTAAACTTGGACATCTTCTCATGGGTTTATTTGCCACCCATACATCTTCCTTGGTGAAATGTCTATTCAAACCTTTTCCTCATTTATCAATTGAGTTGCTTTTTTAACTTACTGTAAATTTTGAGTGATCTTTATATATTCGGATCCAAGTCCTTCATCAGATATATGCTTTGCCAAGATGTTCTCCCAGTCTGTGATGTGTCTTTTCATTCTTTTAATAGTGCCTTTTGAACTGCAGACTTTTTTTAGTATAAATGAAGAAATCCAATACATTAGTATTTTTATGGAATGATTTTTGTATCTATAAAAGAAACCTTTGCCCAAACCAAAGTCACAAAGATCTTTCAGAAATTTTATTTTTAGATTTTACACATTGACCTATGGTCCATTTTCACTTAATTTTTGCATAGATGAGTGTTTATTTTTTAATTTATATATTTTTGCATGTAAATATCAGTTGTTTCAGGGCTAGTCAGTGAAAAGGGCATCCTTTCTCTACAGCATTACCTTTGTACCTTTGGCAAAAGTCAGTTGTTTACCTACAGGGTAGGCAAAAGTAGGTTTACAGTTGCATTGTGACACCCTCTTGAGTTAATAGAGCTAGTGTAATAATCATAACCCGCATGTCTTTTTCCATGTGAACAACTGTGAACCTACTTATGCCCATCTCTGTATTGTGTTGGGGGGGCATTATTTCTGGACTCTCTATTCTGCTCCATAGGTCTATTTGTGTATCTTTTTTTTTAAAGGTTTTATTTATTTACTCTTAGAGAGAGGGGAAAGGAGGGAGAAACACAGGGAGAGAAATATCATTGTGTGATTGCCTCTCTTGCACCCCCTACTGGGGACCTGGCCCACAACCCAGTCATGTGCTCTGACTGGGAATCAAACCAGCTACTCTTTGGTTCGCAGACTGTCACTCAATCCACTGAGCCACAGCAGCCAAGGCTATTTGTGTATTTTTATGCCAATACTTCACTATTTTGATTACTTCACCTATGTAATAATTCTTGAAATCAGGCAATGTAAGTCCTCCAACTTTGTAATTCTGCTGAGTTTTTTTGCACTACTCTAGATTGTGCATTACTATATAAATTTTAAATTCCAGTGTCAATTTCTACCAAAAAAAAAAAAAGCGTGCTGATATTTTGATAGGATTGCATTGGTTCTATAGATTAATTTGTTGGATCTTACCAGTGTTTAAATAATGTCCTTTTTCTGTTCTAGGATCCAATCCAAGATACCACACTGCATTTAGCCAGCTTTCTTTTGAATAGTGTTAACATGGTGTATGTTCATCATCCTTCTACTTGTTTCTTTAATTTTAAAGTGGGATTGTTTTTTTATATTTATATTTATATTTTATTTTAACTTTTTAAAGATTTTTTAAATTTATTTATAGAGAGGGAAGGGAGGGAGAAAGAGAGAGAGAGAAACATCACTGTGCGGTTGCTGGGGGCCGTGGCTTGCAACCTAGGCATGTGCCCTGACTGGGAATCGAACCTGTGATGCTTTGGTTCCCAGCCTGCGCTCAATCCACTGATAAAGTGGGATTCTTATAGGCAACCCATAGACTATCTCCTATTTAATTGGCGGTATTTGGACCATTTATATTATAGTGCTTGTTAATAAGGTCAGGTTTAAATCTACCACTTTGTTGTTTTCCATTGATTTCATCTGTTTTTTGTTCCTCTTTCCATCTTTTCTAACCCTTCTCTTGGAGTATGTATATTTTATGGTTCCATTTGATCTCTTTTTCTAACTTATTAGGTGTCATTCTCCTTTGTTATTTTAGTGGGTGATTTGGGTCTATATTAGATATCTTGTCAAAATTCATCTCATACTACTGCAGATACAGTGTAAAAAACTCACAACACTATATTTTTATTTCTCCCTTTCTGGTCTCTGTGCTATTACTTTCATGCACGTCTTTGTTTAAACTGTTATCTTTTTTAAATAATTTTTTATTTGCAATTTTAGTTGACATACAATATTATATTAGTTTCAGGTGTACACCCCAGTGATTAGACATTGTATAACTTACTAAGTGATCATCCCAATAAATCTAGTACCCATCTGACACCATACATAGTTTTAGAATATTATTGACTATATTCCCTATGCTGTACTTTACATCCCCATGACTGTTCCGTGGCAACCAATTTGTACTTTTGAATCCCTACACCTTTTTTACCCATACCCCTAATTCCCCTCCCATGTGGCATCCATCACAATATTCTGTTTCTGTTCTTCTTGTTCATTTATTTTATTTTTTAAAGATTTATTTATTTATTTGTTATCTATTTTAGACAGAGGGGAAGGGAGGGAGAAAGAGAGGGAAAGAAACATCAATGTGTGGTTGCCTCTCATGTGCCCCCCACTGGGAACTTGGCCTGCAACCCAGGCATGTGTCCTGGCTGGGAATCAAGCTGGTGACTGTGTGGTTCATAGGCCAGTGCTCAATCCACAGAGCCACACCAATCAGGGCTATTTTTTTTTAGAATCAATTGTTGATAGATATGTATTTATTACCATTTTATTGTTTATATATTTTTATTCTCCTTCTTCTTCCTCTTCTCCTCCTTCCCCCTTTTCCTCTTCTTCTCCTTCTGGTTCTCCTTCCTTCCTTCCTTCCTTCCTTCCTTC
>PVIA01007576.1:0-81648 GCA_004024845.1 Tonatia bakeri | reverse complement strand
TGGTGGGGGGGTGGGAGGCCTTGATTGGGAGTAAAGGGGAGAAAACTACTTGAACAATCATTAAAATAAAAAAAAATAAAGATGCATTAACCAAGGAGGAAAACATTCTAGACAGACTTTTATTGGGACTCCTGTCCAGGAAAGATTTATTTTCATTAAGAATATGGAAATGGTGGATACTGAATTAAAATTGTTCTACAATTGGAGTAGCAAAACTATAATTGATAAACTTTACAAAGAGTTACTCTATAGTACATCCTATATTTTTATGTACTTAAAAGTTCACAAACAGAATGCTAGAACTGTTAATTCTTATGCAACACTCATGTTAAAAATAATTATCAATTGGTATTACTATTTCCTTGAATTATGAGACTGGACAGCCATGTAAACATATATATATTTTTTCACAGTCATAAATATATATATAAAAATTCCATCATAAATATATATATACACACACACACATATACACATAAATTCACAGTCAAAAGTACTTCGGAGAAGAATGCTTGAGAGTCAAGCTGCTCAGTAGCTATGTGAATTTGGGAAAGCACTTAAATTATTTGTCTCACATTTTTCATATTTTCATGATAATGGTAGCAAAATTTCATAGTACTTTTCTGAAAATTCAATGCATTATTAGTTATAGAGTACTTAGAATAATATCTAGTATTCAGTAAATAATAGGCATTATTATTGTTAATTGTTTTAACAATATTATTATTGTTAATTATTGTGTAGTTTTATTGTTAATATGGTAGGACCCTAGACTAACATGTCAATCAAGGAAGACTGCCCAGAGTAAGTGATTTTTGAAATGGAATTTAATTCCTCAATAAATTTTATATGTACAAGTGCTGTAACATATTTTGATTAACTGGTCTCATATTGAACTTGCAGAAAGCAGAGCCTGCGTTTCACTCACTTTTGTGTTGTTTATGTAAAAATACTCAAAATAGATCTGCCAGGTTGAAATTTCCATATCGCTTCAACTATATTGCATGATTGTTTCCAAATATTGTAGAAAGACTACACTCATTAAAAAAAAACTAAAAGAATAAGAAAGTATTCAAGTTTCAGCTGTGGCCTGTAAGAGACCTTAGACATCACAAAGTCCAGGCTCTTCACTAAAGAGATTAGAAAACTTGACCAAGAGAAATCAAACTGTATGCCAAACATGCAGCTAGTGAATGCCTGCACGCTTGGTTTCCAAATGCCCTTGTCATTGCCACTCCCACCAACACTGGGGATCACGAGAACTTCTAGCTTTTAATCTCCAGGTGTACAAGGACTTGCTTTATAACACTTATGATAACCTTTTACCCATTGTTGAAAATATTTAATCAAAAAAGGAAAATCTCCAATCACTTGCCTTGCTCTGTGGCTAAAAACTATCTTTACTTCCTCAGACGTGATTTTTCTAAGAGAGAATTTCTCAGTGTAAACCTTACTTGCAAAGGAAATATCAACCATTTATAGTTTATCATTTTAAGTGTTATAGTTACAGGAAACAAAGAAAAAGCCATAGAAATTCTATAAAAATGTTAACTCTAAGCATTCTTAATTTATGAGGCTAGTAATTAGAAATGACATTAATTTTTTTTCATTAACAGCAATTACATCCTGACAAGGATCAACAAGAGTTGGCGATGATAGTATATGTTTGTCTGGAATTTGACATCTTCTGATGCCTAGAAGACATTTGCTTTTAGAGCCAACATATTCCTTAAACAGTTTACTTCCTTTGAGCACACAGGTCGTCACAACATCTCAAAGTGTCTCTCTTGTGGTTCATTTTGATAATAAATGTGTCCTGTTTACAAAACTTGGCAAAAATAGATTTTATAGTTTACAAAATACATTTACTGTATAAAACAAATCCAATTAGCACACTTTTGAAAGCCTTGAAGCATACACTGCACACACAATGAAATTTCTCATATCCCTTTTCTTATAATAAAAATGACATATAATCTGTCCAACTCTTAGCAGTCTCTACTGATATGATCCATCTCACTACCGCTCTATTAGATGATATCACATTAAGAGTAGGGGATCTCCAGTCCCTCAGTGTATCTTCAGCACTTACAATGATGCTGGGAAAAAAGAGTAAATATTCCATAAGCATTTAGTAAATGGATGTATCAATGTATGAAGAGGTCTGTGGAGATTCTTCTGATGATGAATAATTTGCAAACATTGTGCTTAAAACAAGTGTTTTAACTAAAAGTCTGGTCTCAGCTCAGCAGTGAAAGTGCTACTTTTTCAATGTATGCCTAATATCACTTCTGTCCTCAAAGCCCTCGAAGTTTCTTTCCTATTTTTATTTTTGTTCTCTTTCTATTCATTTAAAAAGAAATGCCACCAGACACAATTCAGCATCCTTTCTGACCTCCTATCCTAACATCCTATAACTTTACATGCTTTCTCTTCAATCCAGACAAGGAGCTTCCTATGTGCCACTTTCAACCTTTCATACTAATTGTCTGTGACCTCTCCTGCCATGGCCTTCAATTAGTATTGCCTTAAAGAATGAAGCTTTACACTTTTAATTCATTGCATTTTCTTCAGTCTTCTTTTATAATAATATAAGCATTGTTATTTTTACTGTGTTTGCTATTGAAAGTGTTATTGTTTCCCCTCCCCTTAGTAGATACCTCTAAACCTTCAGTTGATCTCCCCAACAAGCACAGAAAGGACATGTGCTGGCAGGAAGTACAGCTTGAAAATCTGCCACTCACCTGTTTAATTCATCTTAAATGTATAAGATGGGTTTAGGTGAAAAATTGCAAATAATTGTGGAGCAAGGGTGATCTTCAGTTCACTATATTATGGTTAACCATATTGTATATCATAAAATATAATATATATTACTTTATAAATATATATTATTAGAATATAATATAACATATACTTATATATATTAACTATGATGTATCATATAATATATTACATACATTATGACCTTAATTAATTATATTAAATATAACTATATCTTAGACTGGATGGTTTCTTAGGCTCTCTCCCTGTTGCTAAGTGCACAAATTTTACTAAGATGTTGATTAAGGAAAGACTTTAAAATTATCAAACACTTGGAGAGGATGTAGAAAAAATGGAACCCTAGTGTACTGTTGGTGTAAATGCAGACTGGTGCAGCCACTGTGGAAAACAGTATGGAATTTCCTCAGAAAACTAAAAATGGAACTGCCTTTTGACCCAGCAACTCCACTGCCGGGATTATTCTCTAAGAGCCCTGAAATACCAATCCAAAAGAACCTATGCATCCCAAAATTCATAGCAGCACAATTTACAATAGCCAAGTGCTGGAAGCAACTTAAGTGCCCATCAGTAAATGAATAGATAAAAAAACTATGCTACATTTACACAATGGAATACTATGCAGCAGAAAGAAAGAAGGAGTTCCTACCCTTTAATACAGCATGGATGGAACTGGAGAGCATTATGCTAAGTGAATAAGCCAGGCAATGAAAGACAAATATCATACAATCTCACCTATAAGTAGAACCTAATCAACAAAACAAACAAACAAGCAAAATATAACCAGAGATATTGAAATTAAGAGCAAACTGACAGGAACCAGAGGGGAGGTGGGAGAGGATAATGGGGGAAAAGAGGGAAGGGTTTTCAGGAACAACTATAAAGGACACATGAACAAAACCAAAACAGGGTAGAATCAAGTGTGGGAAGTGGGGATGGCTAAGGTGGGGGAGAGTGGGAGAAGTAAATGGAGACAACTGTATTTGAACAACACAATAAAAATAAGTTTAAAAAAACAAGGAAAAAATATATTTAAGAATCACCAAACACTGATTAAGGTCCTTAGAAATTGTTATAGAAAAACTTATATCAAGATGTTAAAAAATATGTTGAAGTAATAAACAATGTTTTACCCCCCTTTGGCTTTGTTCACGTGTCCTCAAGGGTGTGAGGTGGGGATGGCTCGGATGGGTGGGGGGGGGAATGGAGACAACTGTACTTAAACAACAATTAAAAATTAAAAATAAAGCAATGCTTTAAATCATGCTATAAAACTTGGAATTAACAGAAAGAAAGTTAAAAATATTCATACATGGAAAGAAGTTTTGAAAACTTTATGAAATAGTTATATGGACAATTGAGGACATGGAGGAACAAAACCCTGTGTCTCCATTCCTCAGTCTCTCCTGCAAAAGGATGGTGGATGAGGACATTCTGTGTCTTTCTGATATCATCAATAGCATTAGATATGGTGTTATTTCTGACCCACCAAATGGCCAAATGTTTTACTTGTATCACAACACTGCTGTGTCTTCCAGGTCCTCTTGATCATGTGAATAATTCCCTTTGGTAGAAGCTGCCTACATACCTCTTCTCCTAAACTCTTCCAGGCACTTGTTCTTACAGTGGATGCTGTGCAAAGCCAGCCTGCTAAAGGCTGTGTGACTGAGCCACAGTGAGAGCCATTCTCCAAAGTGGGATATTCAGTGAGACTTTGAGAAGTTCTCTCAACTGTTTAATCCTGAAAGAAAGAGCAGATTCTTCCCTAGTCTATGAAGGAAGGAAACAAAATTTAAAGTAAACCTACAAAAGTATAAATGCATACACACTTTGAAACAAAAATCACACGTCCAGAAGTCCATCCTAGAAGTTCACCTGCAAGTAAGTGAACTGATGTTTGCAACATCATATATAATAGTAAAAGCTGAGAAACAATTCAGGTGTCCATAAATAGGGGACATACATCAGCCATAAGTGGGGTATTGTGCAGTATAAAAAAGGAGTGAGAAAGCTCTCTTTTTATTACTACAGAGTGATCTCCAAAATATGTATGACAGAGAAAACATCAACATGACTAGGAATATGCAAAAATATTACCATCATAAGAGAGAAAAAGGCAGCATATAGTTATATTTGATCTATTTTATTAAAATCTAGAATTAGTTCTAATAATTGACAAATATTAATTTAAGACCTACTTTACAATAATAACTTCACAAAGGAAAATAAAGTGTTACCCACATGTGCTGACTGAGGTTGAAGATGGCTGTCTATGGAATCACACAGATGATAAGGAAGTATTACTCTACATGGCATTTAAATTATTCAAATTTGAACTTTGTGAAAATGCCTATTCTAATTACTGTTTAAAATGAAATCCCCAAGCAAGTACATTGAACTTGATTCAATTTTGTTATGTTTCTAAGAGGAATGCCTTTAAAGATAAATTTAAGCTGCCCGCATTTACATTGTGATTCTCTTGCACTAAGACGATGTGCAAGGTTTTCTCTTGCTGCTCCAGGACACCACCAACAACGTTACCTTTTTAGTTCTGATGAAACAAACTCACCTTTGCTAAAGTTTACTTACTAATTGATTTCCTGGTAGCCAGCAGTGTTGTATCTGCCTGTTAGATACAGACACATCTTGCAAATCACTGATTTTACTCTAATCCTGAAATTTGAGAAGGGAAGTTTTGCATTACAAGACACAGTGTGGACCAGAAGATCAGATGGGAGCACCTAAACATTTTATACTTTAGGTAACAGAATTTGACATTTATTAAAAGTTCATTAAAGTACTGTTTGATAAATTACTGCTTCATGCAACTAAATAGCACTTTTAATTAAGAAAATCTTTGCTGTTTGATTTATTGTCACATCAGAAGGTAGCATGATTTGATGCCGTCTGGCAACTACATCCACTCTCGTAGGGTCTCATTTGGGCAACCTCACTGAACTTGCACAGCGTTTAACAAGCTTGAGCCTGGGAAAAGAGGCTTGGAAATATACTCTTACATGAAGCATGATTTCTTTTTCTTCCTTTTAAAGAAATTTTATATGAGAGATAATATATATTGCTTATGGCTGAGTGCTATTTGAGGCAAATGAATTCATTGATACAAATGAGTTTATTCATTCCTTGTCCTCTAGGACCCCAGCCCTAACCCCCACCCCCCCAAAAAAAATTGGAATCACTTTTAAAAGTATACATTTAAGAAAAAAACTTTTATATGTGCTTTAATAATACATTTTAAAATAAACTAACAATATAGAAATACAACTCACCTAGATCATCTGTTCTAAAACTTTTTCTTTTTGGTCTCAGGGACTCTTTATAACATTAGAGCATATTAAAGCTTATTCACAACAGGAAAGTAGTGAATAAGGTTCAGATATAGTACTATGAAGCTTCAAATAGTGTTTATTTACTGAGAGTAGCAAAAAGACTGTGGATTACATTTTTAAAAATGAACCAAATAGAGAAGACACCAATTGTTTTAGATTGGAAGCCCTAGGGCAAAGGCCAGCACTCCCATTCTGAATGGTAGGAGGAGCTGGAAAATGTCTGATCATTTTTGTGTGTTAAGTATTTTTATGTTGGCATTTGTGTAGTACGTATGTGTTTTGAAGCCAAAATAAAGGGATTAATTAAAGCAAAAAGATATGGATCATTAAATATTTAACCTAAAAGGGCTTTTGTTTATGTCTGTTATGTACATTTGATGTATACCATAATCAAAGTTAAAATTGAGAAATTTAATAATATTTATTTACTAATTCATTGAGGGGGAGGTTAGCGGGTGGAGGGATTGAGTAAAAAGGAAAAAGGACTCATCAACATGGTCAACAGTGTGGCGATTGTGCAAGAGAGGGAGATATAAAGGGACTAAATGATAATGGAAAACATACAATAGCAATATTATTAAAAATAAAAATAAAAATATTTCATGTTACTACAAATATATTTCTTAAAAATTACTGTTTTACTAGACCCGCCCTCCAAACAAAAGAGAAGGAAGAGGGGAATCATTTCACCGTTTTGCACATTCCTCACATTCTTCTGCATCTGGATCCATAGACTCCGCCGGGGTTCTCACGCCTGCTTGTGTGTTTCATGGTTTGCCTCCCACACGTATGTAGCTGGAAAAAAACGATTTAAAAATAGTATTTAGACAACTGTGGATATTCCTCTTCACTTCTACAACATTTCTCAAATTATTTCTTAAAGTCTCACTGCAAAATTGAATATGAATTTGGAAGATGTCTTTTTTGTACCTTGTTACATTAAAATTCATTTTCTTGAAATCCGAATGGAACATTTACCCATGTATAACTTTGTAATATATTTTTTGGTCATTTGGAATATACTGGTTCACTGACCAGTTGACACATTTCATTATATGATATCAAGACCACATTTGTTAATATCACCAATGATCCCATCAGAAAAATCTTTAAGAATCAGCCATCTCTCAAGCTCATGGTGATGAAAACACGTTTTCAAAAGTTCTAATGTTCACTTGAAATGTCCATTAAAATCACTGGCAACAAATACTGTCAGTTGCTGTCCTTCAAGTGGTAATTGTACTTTATTGATAATTTCAAGAAAATATCTTTTAAATACCCAAGTCTAAATAATTGGTGGGCCTGGAAGTCCTTTGAAATGAAAATGACATTCTACATAAATCACTGTTTAAAATAAAAATGTGTTTCATAGAAAAAGCAGCTAGTGTAGCTGAAAACACAACTGAACAACCACTTCTACTTCAGGCAAACATCATATTTCATTCTGCAGCGAATGTGTCTAATTTGTACTTACCATTTTGTCACAAAGAATTTTGAAAAGATGTGGATTCGAGGATCGCCTAGTGCTACTCTCTAGAATAGTAAAGAGAATAAAAGGAACTTGTAATTAAAGCATCATAAAAATAATAAAATACTTCAAAAAGTAAAGTTTTTTTTACATATCACTTAATTGCTTTATATAATATCTTTACCTTTTTGTCAAACAGAAAGTATTTCCAAATTCTTTCTCTAGTTCTATACAGAAAAGTTTAAAGTTTAAATTTTTGTGAGAATTTCTCAATCTTCTATCATGTTGATAATATGAATACTTGATCTCTTGAGGTTATATTAGTATTCTTTACTAGGCCCATAGAATGCATATTTGATTTTCATCATTAATCAAAAAATTATTTTGTAGATATCTGCACAAATCTTTCATTCTATATTTATCATTATAATAAGGCCATTTGATTTGTTGTCTAATTTGCACTTCTTTTTTATAAAGTCAGTGGAAGTTCTTGGGTTTATGGATTTATGTTAAGGTATACAATGTCCTAGTTTACCAGATGTGTGGAACACCAGGCAGTAGAAGTATTTATTATAACTTCATTAATTGGTTGAAAATACTGAAGGTTTATTTCATACAATGGTCACTGCTTTAGTTCTGGGTGAGCTTGTGAGAAATTATTAAATTGTGTTAATAAAAAGGAAAAAGTTTAGTTTGGATAATGAGTTGGAGGAAAGTTAACAGACAAGTTATCCCAGATAGGAAGTACAGGGGGAAGGGAGGTAAGATTTGTACATTCCAAGTGTGCATTAAAAGAAAAAAAAGGAAGAAGACATTACTACCATATTAGGGTTAATTGAAATAAACCAGGTGGGAAGTACAAGAAAACTGGAATTAAGAATACAATATATTTCTGCTTAAATGACTGAAATCATGTCATGTTAAACACAGAATGCATTTCTTCAAAGCTGCAGCAGCAAGTGCAAGCAGCTACAGAGGTTATTTTAAGCTCATAGTTTTAAATCATTTATTATTTGGCTGAAGAGTAGGCTGGGGAGTTAATTTAGAACAGCATTTGTCCGTATGTGTAGTGATGGGGAGAATCCCCGTGATGAATTTAATAGAAGAGCGTCTCACTGCGAGGTAAATGACTAGTCACTCCAGCCAATCAGAACACTTCCGACTGCATGAGCATGGCGTTCAGCTTACCAGGGAGCAAAGTAACAGTGACACAGAATGCTGAGCCTTCCTTTTGAGGCGATAATTAGGCATGAAATTCACACTTGAGTCAAAGTAATTAATGATCAAGAAGTGTTACTTACAGGCTGCAATATTTGGAAAGGAATAAATGACCAGGTCAAGAGGCTGGATTTAGGATCTGTTTGCCACAGGTAGTCATGCAATATTCAATACACGTTCGCTGTGGAAGACAATAATCAGTGCGCTGTTCACATCCTCTAGTCCTCTTGAGTCCATAGAACGTCGTGATAGATGCATTCCTTTCTATTTGACCCTGAAGTAGGCAACTATGAAGTCTGATTTCCAAAAAGTTACCTGGAAGGCAATCCTCTGATTTAATAAAACCATAAAATAGCCTATGGCATAAGCCCTATGGACTAGGAAAAAAGGATTCTAATTCTTATAAGGAACCCATAATTAAACTAGGTACTTTACATATATTATTCACTTAATTATCACTACATCACATTGACATCATAAGTATCATTTTTGATGTTTACTTGATGAGGAAATTGAGGCCGAGAGAGGTAGTCAGTTGTCTATAATGTGGAGTGCTAGGAAGTAATAACAGAGCAAGTTTCAGACATAGGTTGACTGGCACCAGAATCCACAGGGTTAGTCTTTCAGTGATGATAAGCAGAAGATTTAGAAAGAAAGCAGTAGAGACATTTGGAGGAGGCTGTAGACAATTTTGTCAAATTCTGCAGAGAGTTTAAGTAATTAAAAGAGTAAAACCCATCTGCTGGATTTGACAATTAGATCTTAAGTCACCAAAGACCAGAATGTAGCCATTGGGAGAACTTCTGTTGATGCACAGCATTGGGGAAGACTCTGGTGAAGCCACTATTCCATATAGGACCCAACCCTATGGAGAGTAGAGCACTTATATGGCTATATGTGTCAAGGGCTACGGGAGATGGCTAGGCTTGGGTATAAACTGTAACTTTTCCTAGGATTTTCAGTAGTACTCTGTGCTGGTTGTTATGTGATATTGTAGGGTTTCAGCTTTATCTGGCTCCCCAGTGCATAAAAGATACTGACTTTCATTACAGTGAGACTTCAGTTTTAAAAGATGAATCAGTATGCATGCAGCATATGTATGCATGTGGAGTGTATATATAGAGAGGTGCATATGTTTGTACTGTTTGAATTTGTATATGTGCACATGGTGTGTGTGTGTGTGTGTGTGTGTGTGTGTGTGTGTGTGTGTGTGTTTAGGGGAAAAGAATGGTAGATCATCTAGCTGGAAACCTATCCATGAAACTTTCAGTGAAGAGACTTCTTTAGGTTTTTAGATGAAGAGTGAGACCTTACTAAAAGATAGCCAAGCCTTCTTTATTGAGCGTGTTTGTCATCAAATTCGATTTGTCTTTTTTGCAATACACTAATAGCCCTATTCAGCTTGCACAGAGAAAGCAAGGAAATTTTATCTCATTCTGTTGGTGAGACTCGGCACTTTCATTTGGCCAGATCAGTCTCAGCAGAAACCATTCAACAACACACCCACTAAAATCTCAGAACTCAAGGCTAGACTTTAAATACATCAGTGATCTTGCGACTCTTTTGTACAATTTCTCTGTTATTAACTATGTTTGCCAGCTAAGTCTGGGATTCACGTTTCATTGGCTCTAAACCTTACACTCCCATAGCAATGTCCTTCTCTTTTAACAGGCGTGTGTGGCATTTCCCAGAAGGAGAAACATAAACAATGGTGTTGGTTTCCCCACCGGGGATGCTGCAGAGAAGCCACTTCTGTTGTTTGGTAGGGAAAGACCAGTGATGCTTCCAGGTAAAAGAGAAAGAAAATGTAGTTGATAAAGGCCAAATCACCTATTCTAAAAGGTTACGCACTGCAATGACAACAGGAAATTTCTAGTTCCGAAGTTTGGTCTTGGGGCAATATAAGTCTCCCCAAAATGACAATTATAAAACATAATCTAAAAGAGAGTATCATGCATGACTTGTAGACAATAGTGAGTCCTGAGGGTGAGAGAATGGAGGGAGAGGTGCCTGTAGAATAACCTTTCACAACCACCTTAGAATCACTGTTCACTTTCCTCCTGGCTCCCACATCGGAAAGAATAAAAGTAAAACATTTTCCTCCAGTAGTTTTCAGCATAAATAAATCATGTTCTTATGGAAAAATCACCTCTTTTCTGAATGATCATATTAATTATTAGAAAGCCTGCTTCCAATGTAAGGGGATTTGTGCTTAATTTTCTGCATTGAGAATTTGGCATTTTTCTAAACAAAGTTTTATAAAGACTAAGTTCTTGTGAAGTTTGTTTTCAATAAATTGTCACATATAAGCTGTTTGCAAATAAGAATTCTGGATTCATAATTGCCCCATTTTACTCTTTATCTGTTTACCCTTAGTCTCAGCACATTTACTTACATAAGGTGTCCAAATACTCCTGGCCTTACTAGGTCTTACCCTAATACTGTGTAACACCTGCAGGCTACACTCAGCTACTCCAATGGGAAAATACTTACTTTCTTTATAAGTGGTAACTCAGTACTAACCAGTGACAGTAATCTCCATCCCCTGCCTTTTGTAAATCGCTTGCACCCATCAGCAAATTTGATATAAATCTGATTTACATCTGATAATAAATCTCTTTGGGATAAATATTTACTGAACTGATATATCACAAATTCTGAAATCTTAGGTCTGCTGTGTTTCTCATTCATTTCTCATCCTGGTCTTTAACAGGTCATATTTACTCATGATTAATTATACATGTATTAATGTATTTCTATTAGTCCCAGTGGGAAAAAATAACACTTCTTCATGGATCACTAGAGAATATTATAAATTATAGAACTCAAAATGATTGTCATATTCAAATTCAGTTCAAATACAAATCCCTGACAGTTCACACGTCTGAAGACAGTTTTCCTTGGTGATCCTAACCTACAGAAATTTTGTCATTTCTACAAGTGCCTTTTGCATTTATGGAGTCCAGCAAAAATTAAATCACATACGTTTAAATTGTATAGTTGTTATCAGTGTCAATTATTTCCTTAGCAATGTTTAATCTTCTCATCAGTAGGACCTGTATTATTCTTTCTCTGTATCCTATGAAGTGACTAGAATACTACTCGATAGGTACTCAAATATGCTGATTGATTTGTTTTAGTAACATCATAAAAGGGAAATTATAATGGATATTTAATCTCTTCAATGGGTAGCATCCTACACTTGAGTTTCTACTTTCATATAAATTACTAATCTGCAAACTCTTCAAAAACAGAGTGTGTCCTGTGGACATGTGCACCCACCTCAGTGCCGCTGAGTTGGAATGCAAGCTCCATGGAGCCAGGGACATTGACTCTTTTGCTCACCTCTATGGCCTGGCACACAGCAGGACACTTAGTTACATAGGTAAAGTGCATTCTATCAGGTAATTTTGGGGACATCTTTCCAGCCCATTTTTCAAAGAAACTCCCCTTAACTAAAACTGATGTCCCTTCTATTTTTTCCACAACTGATGGGACCGAGAGAACAAACCAGACCTGAACAAATAAGTCAGATCCCCACTTTTCTTGCTGAAATGTTAGGGACACTTGAGTACATTACAGAGACTGTGGGTCTTGGACAGCCACACACTGCTGTGGGTGCAGATGGCTCGACTGTCAAGCATGGTGGCAATGAGGAGTAGAGGACACTGGTCTGTGAAGAGAGACAAATGGAGCAGATGCCCAGAGGAGGAGAGTCAAGGGAAAAGGGTAGAGAGGTTTTGTCCGATGACCCTTTCTGGCCCTGTCCCTAATCCGTTGAAAAGTTGGCTTACCCTACCCTTGGTTCCATAAGTCCATCCAGGGCAGTACTAAACAAGGCCTCAGGGTTTCTTATTATTACACCACTAAAAACATTTTACTAATTCAAAATGCAAGTATTTAACAAACATTGTGCAATAGAGATTGAACTGAGAAAATAATGAGGATATTTTAACTAATTGTCAGGGAAATTAAACCCTATTGCTGCTTTACCATAGCATGCGACTAAACAACAAATTCTTCATTGCTGAGCTAAGAATGCTGGACCACATGATATCTATCAACATTTCTATCTCCCATCTTTTTTGACCCTGACATACCAAGAATCACTTTGATGAAAATTACCATGTTCAATTTTATCAGATGTGTAGGCATACCTAAATATTTATAACATTCTTTAGTTTCTACCTAGATGGCTTAAGTTACATTGGTAGTCTCCTTTCAAATTCATTTTTTAGATCTTTTTACATTCATGGAACATCAGATTTTATTTCTTTTATTCTGGGATCTTTCCAAATAACATTCATGAAATCAAAATTAGATTTGAGCAGGCTTTTCTAATCCATGTGCATGGAACACCTGTCTTCTTTACATCTACAGAAGGTTCTCTCTCATTAAAAATTTAGTATCACAATTTTATGTTTTCTTTTTCTGAATACATTAAAGTAAATTTCCCAACAAAATTTGAAAGATTCTCTGGGCATATGTAAATGTATAAAACTTGCTACAAGGCCTTGATAATCAACACAGACCCAAGAGACAGAAACTGAAAAGATAACATATTGCAAAGAACTCAATAAACATTTATTTTCACATCCAACTCTAAATCTTTTATTAAACCTTCTCACACTTCTATGTAGTTGGAATACCATTTTTAGATTAAATTACAGTTGTTAAAGATTGAAAAAAAAACACATTTTGAGCTTGTAACTCATTCTATTTGTTTTATTTCTCCTATTAAGCAGTTACAGAATATGTCCAGTGACCCAAATCAAATAGTATGAACAAAATTATATTTTTATGAAACAGCAACATTATCTGCCTAAAAATATTCTGAACATGTTTTGCTAACATAGTTCAGCATACTAAATTTGTTTATACAGATATCGAATATTCCTCCAGGAAAACTCATGTTAAAAAGCGGGCAGACGTACATCCTGACCCTGAGCTTATACTTAGAACCACAACGTGAGTGCAGTGACCTAATCCGTAGCATGCTAGTATCCCTCCTCCATATGGCGACCACCATCTCTGTGTTCAGATGCACACTAACAGTTAAGAGACCCATAGACACACATTAGCCAGTTTTTACATGATGGGATCCAACAAATCTGACCATGCAGGCTCCATAATATATGCTTTTAGCTCTTATCCAAGACAAATACTGGTACCACATAATTTTAAAATATAACCTCTGACTGGTAATTGAAAGCCTTCACATTGCTCATAGTTTCTGCCTTTTCTCTGAGATCTCATCTCCTTCTTGTGCCCAGATTTTCTTAAACAGGCTTTGTCTTGTGTTTCCTGCTTTGGTCCCTGTAGCAGGCCAAATTACCACTCCCCCATCTTCAGTAACCCCATTGCATGACAGCCCTCCTTGAGAGATCACCACTCTGCTGTACTCAGGCATGTCCATACGGCAAGTTTGGGACAATGATCCTTCAGTGTAAGTGCTGAGCATTCTTTTGAGAGAGGGTCTGTAGGAGCCAGGAACAGTTTCTCATTACTTTTTCTCTACAAAACAGTCAATGTCTCTGACAAAGATAATTTTATCAGCTTGGCTCCCAGAATAAGAATGCGTAGAGCAAAAGCAAAGTGTATCTGCAATAGAACCCCACCAGAAGCCAGCGTCTTATAATTTATCTTCTTTTCTAAATGCCATACTTGCTTTTTCTCAACCCCTGAAGCTTGTACTTCCCTCACAGCACTGGTTTTCACTATTGGTGCTGCTGTGGGTCATGTTTCACAAGAAAAAGACCACAAGACACTGAGATTGTGGAGTTTTATTTGGAATAGTCTATGAAAGAGCACTTGTGACACCTAAAGGACACGAGATTGAACAGATGGAGAAGCTGAGTTCCGACACATTTGTAGCAAAGTCTTCAGGTCATTTATGCTGAGATCTGAATCTGAAAGGCTTTTCAGATTTTCTCAATTGAATTGAAAGGGTTAGACTTTTGTGTACTCTCTTCATGATCTGCCACTGAACATAGGATGCCCTCTTGAGTGAGAGACTTTCTTTGGCCAAGGTCAATTCCTAGACAGCGACTTAACCATGAAGAGCCAGAGCTAACGCTCCCTGCAGTTGGGATAACTGTTGCACTGTTCTAAAGAGGGCTGTTGACAGCAAACCACAGCATCCACTCTGGCCATCCGAGCTGAGTTCCGCCTATCTGAAAATAGCTTCCCAGAGATTCTGGCTGTGCCCTTCTAGCAAAACTTACATGAGAAAGATTAGAGAGTCGACTATACCCACTACCAGGGCAGCTGCTCTCCACGTTATATTTCCCACATTCTTCTCTTGGGCCTTGGGGACTTATGTGCTGAACTGGACCGTTATCTCCAAGGGCTCTGTGTCCCTGTTTACTTTGTCTTTCTTGTGATATAGCTGATATCTTAATTATTTCTAGTAAATATTGAACAGGGGAGTACTAATAGGCACCCCATGGATTATCTGGGTGCTAAATATTTCCTCCCCTGCTCCCATTCTACAACAGAAGCTTTTGTTCAATTAGCCTTATCAGAAAGGAGCCTCCTTTCCTTGTCTGTGAATCCCTTGGGACAAAGAGCCAAAAGTAGCCAGGTAACAGCCATAGCTTTAAATTTGGTAAGACTGCCCTTACACCCCCAGATGGAAGCATTTCCCCACTTAGAACAGGATCTGCAGAGGTTAACAATTTCTTGAATAAAAAGCACACATTCCCAAGTGTGTCATTGGGAATATGCATCCTTGAAACATGGCTTTGTCTGATGGGCTGGCATAACAAAATACTATAGACTAAGTTATTTAAACAAAAGAAGCATATATTCTCATAGGCCTGGAGACTGAAAAATCTAAAATCACACTGATAGCAGAGTTAGATTCCTGCTGAGAGTTCTTTCACTGGCTTGCTTGTGGCCGCTTTCTTGCTGTGTCCTCACATGGTAAAGAAAGTGAGCTCTCTTGTGTCCCTTCTTATAAGGACATTAATCCCATTGGATTAGGGCCCACACTTAACTACTTTTTTATCCTTATTTACTTCCTTAGAGGCCTTATCTCCAAATACAGTCACACTGATCATTAGGGCTTAAACACATGAATTTTGGGGACACATGAATATTCAGTCCATAACTTTCTGCCCCTGGTCCCCCCAAATCCACACCCTTATCATATTCAAAACACATTAGTTTCAGCCCCACAGCCCCAAAGATCATAATTCATTCTATATGCAACTCTAAAATCTTAAGTCCAAAATCTTATCTAAATCAGACATGTGTGGTCGTTTAAGGCAGAAGCCTCTGTAGTGCCTTAAGAAAAGAAGGGCTGTTAACCTCTCACAGGAAGGACTCGGCTACTTCTTTAGAGCATAAAGGTTCAGGGGAACCCAGGGACTCAAGGATTTGAGGGCATTTATTCAGATAGTTCTGTTTTTCCAGGTATAGAGTTCTCACCCCTTCACAATCGAGGTCCAGACTTTAGCACACCAGATATTCAAATGAAGGTTCAACCAGCTCTAGAGCTCTGCCACTGTCATAAATAAGACCTGAGCAGAATCCATCTTTTGCTGTTCTCTGACTATAGGAGTTAGGAGTTTATATGCTGCAATGAAGAGTCTCTGTCGTTCATGCTTTGTCTTACATAGGAGTTATTCACCTTCAACCCCTGGTTGTCTTTGTTGAATGCATTAATGATCCCCAGAAATAGCCATCTTATTTATTATAATCACTACTTCCTCCAACCCCATCAAACACCTAATACAGAGTGCACACCAGCACATTTCCTTCCACTGACATTCCATGCCAGGTTGCCACCAGTGAGGACTGAGTGTTCGTGCCACAACTACATGCTGTGACCACTGCTCCATCTTCCAGAAAAAGAAAATCATTTTTGTACTGCCAGCCAGTCACTGTGTAGTCTAGTATGAAACCCTCATTTTAGTCAGCTTTCTACGTCCACACCTGGCGACCACTGTCTTAAGATTCCCCTGAAACAAATGCTAAGTCATTGAAGTTTGCATGCAAATGGCTTCTGAAAGAGGAAGGGTGAGAAGAGCAAGACTGGACAGATAGAAGGATTGAATTCTGATGAGCCTGAAGCAGAGGAATCAACTGGATATTATGGGAGGCTCTGGAGCTGAGGAGGTCCTGGCATTGATTCAAAAGAGGCAAAGAAACCAAGCCTCTTTACATCTACATCAATTCCTTGAATACATGCTGCCCTCAAAAAGCAGGCATACCCTGGGGCAAAGCAGCTTGCTTCAGATGGGGCAGTTCCTAGAGAGGCACTGAGAGGTAAGCAGTCACTGTGAGAACGAATGCCTCACTCCTGAAGGAACACCAAGGTAGTCCTCAGCTAACTCCCAGGAACTTTTCTCTAAATTTGATATTGATCAGTCATTTCGTTAATAATTTATCTCATTCAGCCTGCTTAACAGCTCTTATCTATAATCCATATTACTCCTGTGCCTCAAAGCTATTCTGACACAATAAAATACAAACTTGATTTTGATCCCCTCCTGCTCTCTCTTGACAAAACTGAACAAATAGGATGTAAATAAAGAAAATGCCAAATTGAGTCCCTGTTTAGCTCCACTAAAAGAAATTAGCTGATTACCTACTTAAGGAGGCTCTGTTCCTTGCAGTTTTGTGTTTGAAAAACAGTCTCATGAGCCATCAAGTCCACGTTCCAGATTTATAGTAGGAAAGGAAAAAATATTTTGGAGGAAAGACCTTACTTCTCAAAATCATACAGATGTCAGTGACTTCTCATTTATAACACAAGACTGCAGGAAAATTTCCCAATTTGAATCACTAAGTATTTACTTAGTGACCACAGGGCACAGAATACTGTGGGGAGACAGATACCACAAGACAGAACAATAGGTCTTTTCTTTAACAAACCTCATTACACAGAAACAAACCTCATTATATAGAAGGAAAACATTAATTTATTCAAGCAAATTGTGTGGACTCATGCCCAATTGCCAGTCACCGTCTAGACAAAGCAGATGATGCAGAAACAAACTGCATGACCCTCGAGTCTAAGTTTGCAGTTAATTGGGGTAGCCAGAAAAATATATAACTAACTATATCAAATGAAGCAGGAAAGTGGGTCGTATGGAAAATGTTGAAGTAAAATATTACGCAGAGGTGGGGCAAATTTGTTTTAACCTTGAAGTCTTTTGTGACTTACTTAATAGCTCTTATCAGCACCCATCAGAGAAATGCCTAGATAGTAGTTATAGATATAAAAGCTCACAGATAACTAAGAATACAACAACTAATGAAGCTGATCATATAAACATATGGGTAAGCAGCTCATGAAGGCTGTAATCGATACCAAACATTGAAGTCAACGTGGCTAGAAAAGAACCCAACAAGGGATAATGAGAAAATAATGCTTCTCCCTGAGTGAAAAAAAACTACTGTCATCAATATTTCTCTGTGTATTTATTTTGTATCTACTGATAAATGTGTAGCAATTTCAAATGCGTAAAGATACCAACCATCTGAAAATATAGGTAACTGACAATAGGTAAACTAGAAAATATTACCATATATTCAAGAAAATATTAATTTGTTTAATAAAAAGGGAGAAATACAACATAGTCAAACACTGAACAGAAAAATGAACTTTTTTACTATACCCCAAAGATGACAAAACCTCAAAGAAAAATCATTACCAGAGAAGTCTTTGGCAAGTCCAAGTCTAGAAAATTCATATCCAGGGACTGATAGTGACTGCAATATGTCAGATTTCTTTTGCTTATTGGCTATTTGTTACATTCTGTCTCCACAAATATTTGCCTGTGCAGCAGAGTGAAGATTATACAAATAATACAGTGTGAATTTTTAAGGACAGAATAGATACACCTGTGGAAAAAATATAGATTTTCAAGACATCCTCAAAATGTTGTTTTTGTGGCTGCACAGCCCTTAAAATGGCATATGTTCTTATTGCCAGTTGACCCCATTAGTATGATTAAGCTTGCTTGAAAAGTCAGCCAGCATTTCCTTCTCTTTTTTTCATAAACGTTTATTGAGTTTCCTACTATTTAATAAATGTAGTCTTACCCTGCCTGAATAATCAAGACCTCCTTCACACAATGGATATATTTTAGTTCCTGGGATAAATTGAGAGTCCATGAGTATCCATTACATTTTGATAATTTAAACTGATACATATTACATACATTTCCTTTTCTGAATCAAAATATTGGAAAACATAATGAGAAGAAGTATTTTCAAAATCAACAAACAAACATAAAATGAACCAAGTCTGCTTCTGTTGCTTTTGGTCTTCTAACCAAATTTAACCATTGCCAGAGTTTCCTGCCTGCATTTTCCTCTTCTAACTTATTGAAAAACTCAGAGATTCTACTGTAGCCCTGAGCTTGAGAGGAAATGTCTAAGATGCCAGCCAGCTGTAAAATACAAGAGTTCAAATCGTACTTCTCAGTGACAGACCTGAAATCCTGAGAAACTTTTCAAAGTACGTGTAAGTGTTTATTCAGGGTTAAATATAAAGGAAGAAAAGCAGCCCCAGTAGCACTGGGCATATTGTCGATCTTTCTGTAGTGAAAAATGTTTATCCTTGACTTTAGATTATGTGTCTTGATAAGAACTTTTGTAGTATGTTTAAAAAATTCTCCAAGTTAGCAAACATTCTCAAACTAATCCCAAACTTTAGAATTATATTGCCTTAATTTGAATGTTCTGATTAAACTGAGCAAATCTCAAAATCAAGACCTTAGTTTTAGTTTGAATGTAGCATAAGTTTTATAATCATTATGACTTAAAATTTTAACTATAATACAAAAGCTGAATTAAAAAGGCAAACATAGGTCTACTTAATTTTTAATTTAACTTTTAATTTATTCTTTCTTATACCTACTTATTCTTGATGAGTTCTGAGGAATAGATTTACCCAGTATAATGTAATGGGAGATCTAATTTCATGTCTACTGTTTTGCTTTAAATCTACATTTTAGATTCAGTTATTGATAGTTGTGAATTTGTTACCTGTTTAATGTTCATATTTTTTATCTTTTTCTTAAATAAGTCCCTTTAACATTTCATGTAATAATGGCTTGGTGATGATGAATTCCTTTACCTTTACCTTATCTGGGAAGCACTTTATCTGCCCTTCCATTCTAAATGATAGCTTTGATGGAGTAAGTAATCTAGGTTGTAGGTCCTGGCCTTTCATGACTTTGAATACTTCTTACCAGTCCTTCTTGCCTGTGAGGTTTTTTTGAGAAATCAGCTGATAGTCTCATGGGGATTCTTTTGTAGGTAACTCTCAGCTTTTTTCGTACTGCTTTTAAGAGACTCTCTTTACCTTTAACTTTTGGCATTTTAATTATGATGTGACTTGGTCTAGTCTTATTTTGGTCTAACTTATTTGGGGACTCTCTGTACTTAAATTTAGAGAACAACCAGAACAGGAACAGAATCATAGGTATGGAGGTCATTTGGAGGGTAATCAGCTGCAGGGTGTAGGGTTGAGAATGAGGGAAAAGGTGCAGGGATTAGGAAGCATAAATGGTAGGTACAAAATAGACAGGGGAAGGTTAAGAATAGTATGGGAAATGGAGAAGCCAAAGAAATTACACCCATAGACATGAACTAAGGGGGCAGGAAGATTGCGGAAAGGAAGGAGAATACCAGACAGGGGGAAGGGGGAAAAATGAGACAACTGTAACAATATAATCAATAAAATATACTTTAAAAATCTAATTTTAGAAATCTGTTATGGAAGTTGATTTTTGCTGTTCTTTTTTATCAAAAAGAAATAACTTCACTCTAAAGTCGATCTAGATTCCCTAAGAGAAGGAATCCCTGTCAGGTCACCCCTTTATCCCCATTACTTAGAAAGGGCCAACCAGGCACTCAAAAATATTTGCTAAATAAGTGAGTTCATAAACTTGGTTGTTTCTATTAGAGAATGATTAAAAAGTCCTTGTTGCCTAGAATGAAAGAACAAAACGCACAAATGGTAACATTAACAACAGAATTACAAAGATTAATGGTCCTAAACCCCAGCTATTTTGATAAGAGAATTTACCATTGTTCTATGATAATCCCTGGTTGAAAAGCAGGAGTGTGGAGCGTAGGGAATAGATTGCTTTCCTAAAAGCAGTGAAATCAATGTTCATTTCCACAATATGATATTCTAAAAAGTTTCCAACAGCACAGATATTAGTTGCCTAGGAAGATGTATCTTCCTTTTGAATCATAAGTCTGTCCCTCAAGAGCACAGTCATGGCAGATGGAAAGATGGGCTATTGGTAGGAAGGGCTGGACTAGTGAATGGTCAAGCTCAGGGGTCCTGAAATCTTCTACTCCCTCCTTTGAATTCTCAGTTCTAGCCATAGTTTCTACCACATCCAACTATTTGGCAGCTCCTTCTTAGAATCATTGTCTGTATAAAACTCCTGCCCTTTGTTAATTAAATGCCAGCCAAGAATTTATTAACACCTCTATGAAATCTTTAACATACTAACCTAAGACCCTGATTATTCACTGCTTTAATGCCTAATGGAAAATTGAAAGTATCCTTCACAGATCCATTTTTTCATATCCCAAACCCATGCTATCTGAAAAATCTAGCTCTACATGAAGGAGATAAAGCTAAAAAATTCTAAGTTAAGAATTTCTGGTGTAGTAGAACTTTAAAAAAAAAAGGAAAATACAAACCGAATTAAGTGGAACATGGTCAATGGCTATTCATATATTTTGTTATTAAAAATTTTGTACCTATAAGTCAGCCAGGTCTTGATGTTGCTGCAAGGTTCCCTGGGACCCACGGGTAGGTGTCAGTGTTCTCCTCTTGAACATAAGCAACGTCACAGAATATCAATATCAAGCAAGACCACTTCGTGACCACAATGAGTCAGGAAGAACATGACCCTTCCATAATGATGACTGAACACAGACAAAACAAGAACATCATAACAAACTGACCAAGCATCTCCTGGTGCTGGCTGCTCTTCACTTATTAATTACAGTTCAGGTCTCAGTCTCATCTTCCCTTTTTCTAGATAACATTTATTAAGATACTCAATCATCAAGGCAAAGTGCTGCTCCATTAAACCCTCTCCAAATCATCTAAGACAAGTCCACATCCTGCTAATACTTTCTCACTGAGATACCACACTGTTTTCCATGGTATGTGCTCTCTCTGACTTCACTTTGTAATAAACCAAGTATTCAACTGCAGGTGTATTCCTAATTGTTTTTAGCTGGAGGACATGGATATAACCATCACCCACCCAGCTCACCACAGTTTTTTCTTTGCAGGCTAGGGGATATACTGCTACACTGAATGTGCTAAAAATAGAAAAGGTATAATCTTTTCACATTGAAACACAGATACAAAGCTTCCCCTTGAACACACAAATTAGTGTGCACTGCACAAGCAATAGGTAAAATGAAAATATAAAACTAAACAATATTAGGAAGAGAAATGTCCACTCTTATCTCTGTTATATCAAATACAGATTTAATGGAAGGCACATCATAGCCATCCATCATGATTGCCTCCTTCTACATTTTCATTCTAAGTCTGCCTGGTGGATTTTTTAAAATCAATTATAGTTTTAGTCTCTGAAAAATGATTCTTTTTAAGGAAACGTTATTGTCATGCTTGCAATATATATATATATTTGTTATTTTTCCATGACAGCGGAAGAAAATTACTATATATTCTTTAATATAGAATGATTTATTTCTTCATTTTTCTAACCAAATATTTTGGATTGAAAGAATTATTCTGCATATTGCTATATCAGCATCTAATAATTTATGTGATTTTTATGCTGAACCAATTGATCAATTTACATATTCATCTTTTCATAGTGTTTTTTCACTTCTGAATTTACTGGTATAATATCCAACTTGATTCATTATACATATTTTATAAATTGTTGCTCTTTTCTGTGAATCTCAAATAAGAATCAGGGAAAAAATACTATTTTTCATGCCTAATTAGTTTGCTTGCTTTTTTGCATTTCCATATATTCCTTACTAAACTTTGTTGGCCTGTTCCCAAATCTTCATTATATTTCTAACAGAGGTAGGAATATTATCTTAAAAGTAACAATCATATGTTAAAATATACCACATTTTTTACTTTCATATAACATCACATCAACAAATAAGTCACTTAAAAGTCAGTGAAGATTGACCTTGAAATTTTGCAATAGAATTTATCACAGAACCATACAACTTGACACAGTCCAGAATACAAAATATTGCAGAATATTATTTCTATGGCTATCCATAAAAAAGCAAAAAACACAGTTATACCCTTAAGTTACATTAGTTTTTAAGAATTATTTCTAACATATTTGGATGGTTTCCAGTTTTAGTGAGTTTACATACTTAATGGGAACAGAGGAACTAGTAGTCTTTCCAACAAATCCTTGTATGTAATGTCTTGGAAAGCATCATATTTTTAACTACTTGGTATCAGAGATCTTATACAATAATTTTTAAAATTATTAAGGACCACAAAGAATTCTTGAATTCACATGTATTATTTGCTGCTTTAAATTAAAAAACTGAAAATTTTAAGTATTTATTACTTAGTTTAAAAATAATAATAATCTTATTATATGTTAACCCAAATAACAACAGAACTGTATGTCGAGCAGTATAGTTTGTGCAATCCCTTTAATTCCTGACAAGCACAAATTGTAGGTGTTCTTTTGGTTACTGCACTGATAGTCACAATACTAATTACAATATGAAATCTGAATGTGCACCAACTAACCTTTTATGCTCTATTACATTATAATTAGCTTGTGGCTTCAAAGTAGGTCCTTTTTTTGTTTTTGTATTTTAAAATCTTTTACTCTGTGAGATTTTGCTAACATCATGCATTGGTCATTTAGAAAATATTAGTTCCCATAATTACCTATAGCATCCACACATTAACACATTTCATTATGCAATATCAAAAAATACATCTGTCAACAGTATTGTTAATCTCATCAGAAAAGTCCTAAGTTTTGAAAAATCTATGGTGATAAACACACATCTTACAAAATTACTCTTTGAAAGTCAGTTATATCATTGGCCTCAAATACTACCAGTTATGTTCCTTGAAGTGGTAGTCTCACCTTGCTCATTTATCAGAAAACATCTGTCAAACACTTCGGTCAGAATAACCAGAGTGTATTAATTTTTTAAGTGAAAAGTTGTTCCATGAGAAGACAGATCAGCTCACAGCTCCAACAATCACAAAAGTGCTTTATCTGGTGACAAGCAAAACACTTCAGCAGATAGCAGAAGTGTTTATGAACCTTTTCCATGTCATCCAGAACTTTAAAAAGACAAGTACTTGATAGAGAAGATACAATAAAATTTTAAATTCTGCCACGTGAGATTTTCCACAACTGTCACAGGCAGCATTTCTCACCACCTCCTTTATTCTTTATGGCATAGTGTCCAGGCTTCTAGTACTTATATAATTTACCAAGTATATAGAACATGATAATCACCTATGCATTTCCCTTCTTCATAAAATAATGTGTTTCTCAAAGTTTCAGATAATTTTTTTCATCTTTTTGTAATTGACACTGAACACAATCTTCAACAGATAATAGGGCTTTAGAAATGAAAAAAAAGAAGAAAAATTATGTTTTTGTAATATTAAATATCATGCAATAAACAATGAAGGATCTTGTTAGAGCCTATGGAAAACAGCATAAAAAGCTATCAAAAATAAAAATAGAACTATGATATAATCCAGAAATTACATATCTAGGCATATTTCCAAAAGGATTGAAATTAAGTTCTCAAAGAAATATCTGTACTACCATGTTCTTTTCCTCATTATTCACAATAATCAAGACATAGAAACAACCCAGATTTCTATCAACAGATGAATGAATAAAGAAAATGTGGTATATACATAAAATGTGATATTATTGGGCCTTATAAAAAAGAAGGAAACCCTACTTTTTGAGACATTATCTTAATGGAGAACATTAAGATAAGTGAAATAGGCCAGCACAGAAGGACAAATACTACATAATCTCACTTTCATGAGGAATCAGAAATAGTTAAACTCCCAGAAGCAGAGGGTAGAGTGGTGGCTGCCAGGTAAACTGCTGTTCAATGGGTATGGAAAGTTTCAGTTATGCAAAACGAACAAGTTCTAGAGATCTGCTGTGCAGCTAGTGACCATGGTGAATAACATCTTGTTTTACACTTAAAAATTTAAGAGCGTTCATGTTAAACTTTCTTACCACATGAAAAAAAGACAAAATATGATGTTATTAACCTTATCAACATATTAAATCATACAATGTATATATTTTTTAAAAGAAAATCATAAAAGGCAACAGAGGAAAAAAGATATTTCCTGCTGACTATTAACAGACTTCTCATTAGTAACAAAATTTTCACAAAAGTTTATTATATTATCTTCATAATACCCTGATAGAAACATCCTGCTAATCTAAAATTTTATAGCCAAAGCATGAATTAATGGAAAGTCATAATAAATATTTTCAGATATGTGGTGGCAAATAATATTAGTACTTATCAGCAAATTTTCTCCTAGACATATACAATTCTTACAGAGTTCCATTTTACTGATGAATAAATCGAAGCATGAATGCATTAAGTGACTTCCCCAAGGTGGTATTTCTTGTAAGTGGCAAAGCAAAAATTTGAATCCACATATTTTCTAGATAGAGTCTGTGTATTGAAACATAACACTAAAAGATCTATTAAAGGGTATTTATCAACAATGAAAGAATCAACTTAGAAGAAAAGATGATCAGGCTATCTTTGTGGAATGTTTTTATCTAACTTACCATCTTGATGATAAAACTCTTTGTAATTGCACACTGTTTTATGTCTCACTTCAGTGAAATATATTGCATATTTCCCACTAGCCCTTAACTGTTCTTGTTTATACATTACATGAAAATCCATGAAAAGAGAGTTCTGGAAAATTGAAAGCAAAAGCTAGTCTTTTGAAGATATAAATAACTGTACCTGGCCTCCACCTGGCCAAGCTTTGTTTAGAGACACATTCAAAGGAAACACACAAATCCTATTCCAAAAACCGGGAGGCATAATGTTTATCTACATATATGGACGTTTTTCTTTAAAAGGCTAGACCAAATGTCTTACCTATTCTAATAGACAAAAATATTTTCGATAATTTCCTCATTTCTGCTTTATAGACCCAGAAGAAAGATTTAAACATATGTAAATAAAGAAACAAACATAAAAAGACCACAAAAGACAAGGTATCAAGTGAGAGAAATTCTGGTCTCTGATGGTTTTCTAGTTCTCAGGGACAGCCTGTCGTGTCAACTGGCTTCCCTCACCACCTTCAGGTTCCATGAGATGCTCATGTATCATTTTTCATGGGGATATAGAGATCAGATGACTTGGTAATTCATTTCAAAAAAGAAAAAGGATTTTAAATGTAGCCAAGCAATGATGCAGTAGCTGAAGAAATAAATGAAGATGAGTGGACTTTTGTAAAAGTTATGAACATGGTGTATTTGATATGATAGAGGTATTAGAGAAAAAGAGGCTGATGGTGTAGAAAATTGTAATTACCAAAGAAGTGAAGTCCTGGAGAAATCCAGAAGGCAAGGGACCTCAGTCTTTCCAGGAGGCGCTTTCCTCTAGTAAGAGAAGGCACTCAGCATGAAAAGGAAAGGCAGGTGCACAGGTGGAACATATAGGTGTGTTTTGATTTGACCAGGGAAAAAGGAATGAGCTATTTTCTGGTAGAATCTATATTCTTAATGAAATATAGTAGAATCAATTGTCTGTAAGACAAGAACAGTAAGAGAATTGGATGGGGTACTAAGAGAAGGAAAAATGGATATCATAGTCATGATACAAAGTGAATTAAGACATAAACTATAGAGACATTAACTTAGATGGTTTCTGTCCTATTTGAGGTTAGCAATTATAAGCATATAGTGATAAAAATCAGTAAGCTAACTAATTATTCTCCGGAAATTCTTCACTACAAGTTTAGGTATGAAGTCTTCAAATAACTGGATTCATTCAATGGTGGGAAAAATGGGCAAAAAAATGAACAACATGCAAAAGTGTGATTATAGTAAGGGGGCAGGGCATCTAAGCTGAATAAGGAGAGAAATAAATGCAGAAAATCAGATATCTGTGGGTCAATAGATTGAAGGCATCGATGAAACAGAGCTTTGTTTGCAGGGAGGTGATGGGCAAGTAAGGAGGAATTACCTGGCTCATGTGATTAGAAAGCAGAGCTACAAGTACGAATACAGGTTCTTCATCTAGTCGCCATGACTATGAGCTCACTTTGAACTTGCTCTTCATACTTTGTACTTTGGCCCAGGAATTTTATTGCCAGCCCCTAATTAGTTGTTTTTGTTTGTTTGTTTGTTTGTTTGTTTGTTTCAGAGTGCTCAGGCATCCCTTTATATGCACACCCCAAATTCACTTTAATTAGTTCTAAATTAATAGAAACAATGACAATAATAATAATAAATAATAATAATAAAAACTGAGGAGAACTCACAGAACTGACAGGTGGCTGAGAGCTATGCTCTAGGCTGAATATCCTGCAACGACTCTGAGAATTACACCACAGTGCCCTGGAGAAGACAAAGACACTAGCTCTCCAGAAAGCCCTGCCTAAGGGACAACTCTATTATCTGGTAGCTGCCACCCCACTCCCAACACCTGGTTCAGCAAACTGAATGCACCTCACATTACCACCTGTTTCTTCTGGTGGTTCATTTTTCATTCAAAGCTCACCATGTGTGCATTTGATTGGTGGAACATAAGCTTAGTGTTTGCCTCTTACAGACCCAGAAAGCTGGGAAGTAGAGTACTTTGTGAATCCACCATGGGACTGACAATGTGCAAACTTCCAAATGTGAGAAGGATTTGCACAAGTCTTTGGGAAGACTTACAAGGAGTCAGTAGGAAGGACATGGGTTACTTCTAATATCAAAACTTCTTATTTTCCATGTTGTTTAAAGGTTTTGATCTATAAATTATTTATATGGTACTAAATACAAAAGTGTTCAATAATAACAAATTTTTAGTAATGAAGTTAAAAAAAGGAAAGGAAAGACTAAGATGTGTTATTATGATTTTCTATCCACTCAGACTAGGTTTATACGTTATTTTTTAAGTCATAACTTTTCAGAAAACTTCTCAAAACTATTTTACCACTGTCAAATGCCTAGTTATTTAATAATTTTAATAGTTTAAATTATTTCAGCTTGAAATTTATAGAAGTGCAAGGTTCTAGAAAGCATGACACTAAACTGGAAACAATATTGAGTTTGAAGTTCTAAAGGCAGGCACTAAGTGTTGGAAACAGCCCAAGTGCCCATCAGTAAAAGAGCAGACCCAAAAGCTGCGGTACAAATGTACCACAATGGAATACTACATAGCAGAAGGAAAGAAGGAACTCCTACCCCTCATGACAGCATGGATGAAACTGGAGAATATTATGCCAAGTGAAATAAGCCAGATGGTGAAAGACAAATACCATATAATCTCACCTAGAAAATGAACCTAATCAACACATGAGAAAAATAGAACCAGAGGCATGAAAACAAGGAACAGACTGACAGCAACCAGAGGAGAAGGGGGGAGGGGAATGAGGGTGGAAAGGAAGGGAGGGGGATAGGTCAGGAACATGTGTGAATGACCCATGGACATGGACAGCAGGGTGGGGACTGACTGTGGAAGTGTGGGTGGACTGGGTGGAGAGCAAAGGGGGAAAAATTGGGATGGCTCTAATAGAACAACAATAAAATGTTCAATAAAAAAAGAAAAACCAAGTTTTGAGGTCTTTATATTTCACAAATGTTTCTTTTTGCCTCACTTACCAAATACCGGAAGTAAATGTATATTTTTAGCCTAAATTTACACCATAATTGACTCAACTCTGAATCACATTGCCACTGCATAACTATCAAGGAGAAGTTGGAGAAATGCTTTTGGTAAAACATTTCTTTATACAAGATAGAGAAACCCTGTAATTTTCAACAAGACGGTTACATAAAGTCCTACCTATAATTTTATTTAATTGTACCTTTTTATTTAATTTCCTCAACCTAGATCCCTTTCTATTTTCCACCCATGTCTCAAAAGAAAGACATTGAAAATATCTTCAAAGCAAAATGTTCAAGGTGATTTATATAGTTAACTCTTTTCAATTTGTCTCTTAGATTACAGTATTTCAAACAATTAGCAGAGAAGTTAAAACTCACTCTAGTAACTCCTTTCCATACATACAGAGATCATAAAGCATTGACCATGAAATTTTGAGTCATGGGAACATATAGCTAAAATTAATAAGACTCTACATAATGAACAGAAATAATATGCTACATAGCAACAAATGCAAATATAACTTTACAGATTACCATTAAGACATTTAATTGGTAATAATAATGGACTTAAACATTGAAATTCAATTAAAAAAATTTTCAGTGTTGTTGCTAAATAGGAGTGTGATGGTTAAAAATGGGAATTCTAGAGCAAGATTTCCTCAGTTCAGATTCAGCTCTGCCCACACTATCTGTGTGAACAAGTTCTTTAACATCTTGGGCATGTATCTGTAAAGTAAGGGATAATATTAGCTCCCGATGGCATTGTTATGATGTTTACATAAGAAATTACAGATAAAGAACATAAAGCAGTGGTTGGCATATTGTGATTTTCCAACACAGGTTAGCTTTTTAAATTAAATCTCTACAGTGTAGAAATACTACTGACAGTATAGATGAAATTAATCAATGACTCACATATTTTTTCATTTCTGTCTTTTAGCTCAGCTAAAGATAAAATTGTATCATTTGTGTGTATTCAATTAAAAACCTGAATGTTTTATTCATACTACTCAGAACTTCTACAGCTTTTGCTAAAGTTTGGTTAACCAACTAGATCGGGGGATGGCACTCTTTTCTGCAGAGGACGATTTAGTTGATATTTTAGTCTTTGCAGTTCACACAGTTTCTGTCGCAGTTACTCAACTCAGCTCCATCACTGTAGTGTGAATGCACCCTCCGAGAACGCTTAGACAAACAAGCACGGCAGTGATCTCGTGAAACTTTACTAACAAAAACTGGCCACTAGCCAGATTTCTCTCACCGGTGGAGTTTGTGATCCTTGATCTAGATATTTGATAAATAACAACAGAGTCCTCAAATATTTTAACCCTATTTAAATTTCCCAAGGGAAACAAATTCAATGAAGCCACTTGACTATCATGATTTCACTATCTGAGACTGTATGGTTCTTATTCCTGAATTCTCTTTTAAGTAAAATGAATGTAAACAGTAGTCAGAGAAGTCAATGTTTCTCGTTAACTGCTACCACGATGAGATATGACAGTTTATATGACTGAAGAACTATGCCTCCCTAACCACTTAATAAGATGAAAATAATCAGAGGATCTACCTTCATATATTTATCTGTCTGCTTACCACATGAAGATCACTGTTCACACATGATAAAAGTACTCTTAATAAAATATTAATTTGAGAATGGTACAATTTCTAAGACAATGCCATAATAGAAATTGCTAATAATCAAATACAATGTTTTTAAAAATGAAAAGCACATGAATCTATCCAATCAAGATGAATTTGAATCCACAGTCAGTGGAGTGGAGTGGAGAGCTCAGGCATGAGGTGACTGCAGTACCCTCCTTCCATACAGCACTCAGCCCTTCCTGCGTTCCTCAGCAAATACCCAGGCCTATCGATATCTGAGCAAGGGAGCAGATTCCTAAGGCTTTTCTGTCCACACCAGGGAGGCTGATTATTATGCAAAGTGAGGGTAGACAGCCACAGGTCTGTATGCTCCCTGCACTGGCTTCACCCAGGGAGCACTGACATTGATTTCCATTAGGGATACCCTTCTCCCTAAGTGAACCATTCTTTTGTATCAGTCTTCATGCTTGTCCTTAATTCCAACCCCCAACACACATCTGTGCATTCCATATTGGTGCCTACCTACCTGTGGCCTCCACATTCCAGTGGCCGGTCCACAGACCAACACTTTCTGAAGGAGGGCTACTACACCGCTGCCCAAGTCTTGCAATTTGGTAAGATACAACATAAAGATACAACACCTCCTCCCTCACAGCATCTATCTATCCCTTCTCTTTCATGACCTCTAGTGGCTTCTCTCTTCTCATTTAGATTTCCCTCAGTTTAGCGAGGTCTAGAGCTAGAGGAACCTGGTATTTCTACCTCCTGTCCAAGTTCAGAGCAGTAACAAGGCCCAGATAATACATAGAGATTTATATATGTATCACTATAAAGACATACTTTTAACTATCTAATCTACATTGCATTTATGAAACACATACAGGACCAAAAAATAGTGGGGGGAGGAATTATTTACTTTATTGCAGATACCATTAATGGAAATCTAAAAAACTTGCCTATAGTTCTACATTAAATTGAGTGAAAGGTGTTTTCTTCGCTCATTTTCTTTTTTGTTATAAATTTAATTTTTGCTTTTATTATTTATGTTTTTAAAGAATTTATTTATTTTTAGACAGAAGGGAAGAGAGGGTGGAAGAGAGAGGGAGAGAAACATCAATGTGTGGTTGCGTTTCATACACCCACTACTGGGGACCTGGCCAGCAACCCAAGCATATGCCCTGATCTGGGAATTGAACCAGCAACCCTTTGGTTCATAGACCAGCACTCAGTCCACTGAGCCACACCAGCCAGGGATATCTTTTTATTTAAACTTTATTGTATTTTTCTAGTATTTAGTCCCCTTATACTCCCCTCCCCCCAGCAATCACCACACTGTTGTCCATATCCATAAGTCCTTGTTCTTTTTTGCTCAGTCCCTCCACCCCCTGACCCCCAATAGCTGTCACCCTTCTCTCCATCTATGAGTGTGTCCCCACTTTCCTTATTAGTTCAATTTGTTCATTAGATTCCACATATAAGTGAAATTGTACAGTATTTGTCTTTTTCTGACTAGTTTATTTCATTAGCATAATGTTCTCCAGGTCCATCCATATTGTTGCAAAGGGTAAAATATTCTTCTTTTTTATAGCAGAGTAGTAGTCCCTTGTGTAAATATACCATAGTTGTTTTATCCTCTCATCTATTGATAGATACTTGGGCTGCTTCCATATCTTGGTGAGTGTAAATAATGCTACAGAGATCATAGGGGTGCTTCTGTTCTTTCAAATTAATGTTTTGGGTTCCTTCAGATATATTCCCAAAAGTGGCATTGCTGAGTCAAAAGGCAGATCCATTTTTAATTTTTTGAGGTATCTCCATACTGCTTTCCTCAGTGACTGTACCAATCTGCATTCCCACCAGCAGTGCAAAAAGGTTCCCCTTTCTGTGCATCCTCACCAGCTCTTGTTGTTTCTTGATTCATTGATGATAGCCATTCTGCCTCATGTGAGATGATATTCTATTGAGGATTTAATTTGCATTTTTCTGATGATTAGTGAAGATGAGCATCTTTCCATATGTCTATTGGCCATCTGTATGTCCCCTTTGGAGAACTGTCTATTCAGGTCCTTTGCCCATTTTTAATAGGGTTGTTTGTTTTTTTGGTGTTCAGTTTTGTAAGTTCTTTATAAATATTGAATGTTGACCCCTTATCAGATCTATTAGTGAATATGTTCTCCCATTCTGTGTCTTTTTATTTTGTTTATGATTTCCTTTGCTGTGCAAAAATGTATTAGTTTGATGTAGTCCCAATTGTTTATTTTTTCTTTTGTTTCCCTTGCTTGAGGAGATATATCTGATAAAATATTGCTACAAGTAATATTCAAAAATCAACTTTTGCAAATCAATAAATATGATTCACCACATAAACAAAATGAAGGATTAAAAATATCATGATCATATACATAGATGTAAGAAAAGCATTTATAAAATTCAGCACCCACTTATGATAAACACTCTCAGCAAAGTGGGATTAGAAGAAACTTTCCTAAACATTATAAACAGATATGACAAACCCACTGTCAGCATCATACTCAACAGGCAAAAACTACAAGTGTTCCCTTTAAGATCAGGAACAAGACAGGTATGTTCATTTTTATCTCTTATTCAACATAGTATTTGAAGTCTTAGCCACAGCAATCAGACAAGAGGAAAAAATAAAAGGCATCCAAATTGAAGGAAAAGTAAAACTGTCATTCTTTGCAGATGACATGATACTATACATAGAAAACCCTAAGGATTCCACTAAGAAACTACTAGAACTAATAAATGAATTCAGCAAAGTAGCAGGATACAAAATTAACATCCAGAAAGCAATTTCATTTTTATATGCCAATAACAAACTAACAGAAAAGAAAATTAGGAAAATAATTTACTCACAATTGGTATGAAAAGAATAAAATACCTAGGAATTAACCTAACCAAGGATGTACAAGACCTGTACTCATAAAATTATAAGACACTGAAGAAAGATATTGAAGAAGATACAAATAAGTGGAAGCACATCCCACATTCATGGACAGGAACACTTAATATCGTTAAAATTTCCATATGACCCAAGGCAATCTGTAGATTCAATGCAATTCCTATCAAGATTCCAGTGATATGTTTCACAAAACTAGAACAAATATTTCAAAAATTTAAATGGAACCACAAAAGGCCCCTCTTAGCAACAGCAATCCTGAGAAAGAACAAAGTTAAAGGAATCATGCTGCTTAATATCAAACTAAACTCCATACTCAACAGATCAATGGAACAGAAAAGAGAACCCAGAAATAAACCCATGCCTTTATAGTCAGTTAATATTTGACAGAGGAAGTAAGCACATACAATGGGTTAAGATAGTTTATTCACAAATGGTGTTGGGAAAATTGGACAGATACTTGCAGAAAAATGAAACTGGACCACCATTTTACACCACACACAATAATAAATTAAAAATAAATCAAATACTTAAACATTAGACACAAAACCATGAAAATTGTAGAAGAAAACACAGGCAGCAGAATCTCAGACATTATTCATTTTCTAGTTACTGTCCATGTGCACATTTAAAGAGTACAGATTGTATTGATACCTAGATATATTTAAGAACCTATGTTTTTGTGCATTTTCTTAGTTTACTATTGCCTTTTTCATCTTGAAGCAAGCTGCATCCAAATCTTCTCTCACTTCCACCTCGTAGCATTCACTGTCATTTGTGAGTTCCTCACAGCACTCTGTGCCTGTACAATAGAGACACAGGTAAAAGAACATTTCATCATTTGTATTTAAAAAGTCAGACCTCAGGGTTTACATTTATCTGGCACTTGAATTCTCAGCTATAAAGGCAGCAAGAAACTGCTTTGTGGTCACAATGTTTTGATTCTATATGACTATTTGTGTATATCAAGCCGAACAAAAAGAGAAGAAGAAGAAAAAAATTTTTCATTCTTTTTTTTTTTTTTTGAGAATTTTTGGTGAGTTTATTTAAGTCAAACTGATGACAATTGCCAGGAAGCAAAATCTCAACAGACTGAGAAATGCTCCGGAGAATGGCAGTTTAGCATCTTATTTTGTATATTACTTATAAGGAAGAGACATAAGGGGGTACTGTGATAGATTAGGGAGGTGGGAGAAAGCAAAGCAGGTGTGGAGAGAACCTCTAGAACTGGCTAAAAGGTAAAATGATAGACACATACTTTTCTTTTACTTGGGTGTATAAAGGATAGTTAACAGTCAACAATTAACAAGAATACAACAACAATGAGGAGATCTGTGGTCTCAACTTTGGTGGTTTTGCCCAAGGGGTTTGGAAAAGGGAAGTCACCTTGGCATTCCAAAAGTATATTATTATAGCTGCAAAAAGGCAATAAGCTCAGTTAAAGTAAAGATTGAACTTTGTTAGGAAAAAATAGTGGCATAGGACAGACTACCAGCCAGGAACTGCTTTTAGTTAATGAGTTTTAATTTCCTCAGTCTGTAAGGCTGCCTGGCATAACTACCCTGAGCTTGTCAAGTTAATGCAGGGCCCCTTTCTTCCACACACTCCCTTTTTGTCAAAAATCAATCCAAAAGGTGCAATGATGGCCAACTCTATTTTGTTAGATAACCAAGCTCCATGGTTCTAGGAAGGCTCATCTCCAGGGAGTTTCAGAGTCAGCATTTGTCTTCCTGGAACAGGGTGGCATCCCAGCTATCTGCCCTGTTCAGCAAGAAAATAGTTTCTCTCCAGAAATCAAAATATAACACAAGTTCCTACTACCACTGCACATACATAATATTATTATATGTTTAAGGAATGTTTCCTTAATATTACATATTTATATTTGAATAAATTACACATATAAAACCAATGAAATTATGATCGACTTTATTGATAGCAAATAAAAACTAGTCACATGTGATGTAATTCAGTGGGTCTCCAGGTGTGGTCTACAGACCATAGATGGTCCACAAATTGTTACCTGTTTGCAAATTTCAAGTATAGAAGTAGAGAGTGTTTGGAAAGATTTATGGTAATTTTAAGATTAGATTTCTTTGTCTGCGGAGCCGAACAAGAAAATATCAGCTTACATTTTATATGATAAGAATTTATTTTCTCATGTGCAATGGATTAGGACAAAACAAAAAACCTGTGCTGCACCCACTGGAAGTTTGAGAAGCACCACTGAACAATAGTCACTGGAACTTGTATCTTGCTATTACATACTACTTTCCATTCTTTTTAAAACCTCCATTGTGCTGTTATAAAACAATTCATTATGGTTTACCTATTAAGTGTCTACTGCATTTGGGGCACCATGAAAAAGCATGAAACTTGATAAGGCATGTCAAAAGTCTGGTTGGGGAACACAGATTGAAGAAACAGGAAAGTCAGATCATTTACAAAGAAGACCTAATGGTGGGCTGTAGATACACCATCATCACCAGAAGCATTCAGAAGTTCTCTCAGCGTTTCACTGTACTCTGTCTAGCCAACAAAGGGCACACAAAATTAATTGCTTTAATTTAATTTAATGTCCTTTTAATCTAAGAAACTGCTCAGGCAGACATCAAGAATGTGGACACTTTAAGAGAAACCTTAATTCTAACAAAGCCTGTATTTTTTTTTCCTACCAACAGGTCAATTACAGCAGAGCTCATAGAAAGGCAGAGCTGAAGAGTCCCAACTCACTGATAACTTTCAGATAAATAAAAGGTGCTTTCGGAACTTTACAATATCTCTTAATAGACTTCACCTCATCAAATAATAAAAAGGGAAACAAAACTCTCTTCTTGACAACAATTTGTACTCAGTGAGGATGTATTAAATCAGTTGCCCCAGGACAAAAATGTATTTTTCATTCCATGATAGATGGGAACTCACAGATCTATGAGGGGTACGTGGAATCTTCTTGTTGTTCATGCTTCTACCTCCCAGCATTCTCCTGCGGCCACAGCCACCTGGTGTTCTCTGCTGTACACACACAGACTGACACTTGTTTTTATCTATGAGAAAACATAGGCACCAGAGTAGCGCTGAAGTCCCAGTGGTCCTTCAGCTACTTTGAGGCTTTGTTGTCATTACTGGAGAGTAGCAGAAACAGAGAGATGTTCAAAATCAATTTTGTGTTTTTTAAAAAAAGACCTCCCCAACAGTTAGCATTCCTCTTCTTAAAGGGATCACCACAGAATTACATGTAAAGAATGTGAGATTGGACAGTCTTCTTTTTTAGAAAATTATGTGTGAAATTCTTTTAATGTCATCATTTTATTCTCACTCTTTCACTAATATACATTTCCAGCAAATTTTATGTATATTTTTAGTGACAGAGAAAAAGCTTAATTGTGCCCTTGTGCACACCCTTTATCATGGGTGGGACTGTACAACTAAAGGAAGGATTTGATTTTCCCTTACCCCTTGTTTTTCATTCAATTATTTACTTTGAACAACAGAGTTGCAAATTTAAAATTAAGATGACCAAAGTATGAACTCATAAGTCCGTAAAGATCTTGACATGCATCCAAATGCTATAACCCTGAATGCAGTAAAATAAATGCAAGGAATAATAATGTGATGAGTATTTCTGACTTAGGTCATGGTGAAGGCAATCATATAGGAGGCAGGGATTTCAGTGAACTTTTCAAGAAATGCTATGGTACTTACTATGTCCCAACAATTACAAAGCGAACTTATTCCCCTCACAATAAGTTCAGAATTACCTTATTACAACACCTTAATCATGTAATTAGAGAATAGTATACTCCAGCATAAGATCCGTAACTGATTTAACTTGGCCATACACAATACTTACAAAGTTTTATGTTGGGAATTCTCTTTGACATTTAGTCATCTTTTTGGAGTAAGAAGAATCATGTATACAAAAGGGATTGGCTAAAAAAGCAATTTGATCATTGGCATAAATAATACCATAGTCAGAAGAAAATTTTTGGAGGGGTCTTCGATGCCCTCTGATTCTTTGGCACTCAAATTGTGAGCCCGGCTGGCATCATTGGTAGGCTGTGAAATTCCCTAACTATCTGTGAGTGGCTAGTACTGTGCACAAAGGCTCACTGCAATACAGGACATGGCACATGAGTGGTTACATGAGTGAATGAATCAATGTATGTTTTCTGTTTGGACTTTCATAGAAAAGATCAAACTTTCTAACTAGCAAAATAACAACAACAACATACACAGAAAACAAAACAAATTTGGGGATTTGGCAGAGGCCAGTATGTTATAAAGTTGTCACTAAAGACTTGGAGACACAATGAAGCGTGAGAATGCTAGAGAGAATAGACAGAAATAAAACCATGGAAAATGTATTAGAGGGACAGCTAACATAGAAACCTGACTGCCCCTAGACTTATGGGTACCAGATCACTGTCAGCTATTTTCTGGTAAAATTGCTAACCCTCTGCAACGGCCTATTTTAAAAAAGAATGCATTTACTTATTTACTTATTTATTTATCTATCTATTTGTTATAGTTTCCAGGTCTATTCTTAAATTCTCAATCTTGTCATAACTCCTTGAACATAGAAAACATACTTATTCTGAAGTTTTGTCTCGTAACCACAGTCTGCAGCCTCCGTGGACCTTTCCCTGTTATCCGTTGTTTCTGCTGGATTTTGTTCATAGAGTTTCAGCACTTTGTGTGCCTACTTTTTATTTTGTGGAAACACTATTTACAGAGTTGTTACTAGAACAATTTTTAGCAAAGGATGATGTTTTTATTTTTCTAAAAAAGTTTTATGTATGCATATATCAGATAGTTGAAGGCATGAACAATTTGAAGTAATCTCAATTTAATCTCAGGGACTGAGATGATTTTAAAGTAAACCAAACTCTTCTAAGGTTTCTGTCTACTTTTACCTTGATATTTTGAGTAGGAATCTTCAAGCTATAACCTACCTGAGGCAGCCATGCCAGGCCCCCATCATCTGAGCAAGTCCCTACCTCAGCCCCCCTGAAGCGAACAAAACCTCTATTCCTGTTCTAATCACAAAGAAAAAAAAAACATATTTTTGTTATTTTTGGTATCTATCCAATATATCAAATATCAGATATTTTTTGTTTACCCCACTCTTCTTTTTTTCTCCTTTTTTAAAAATGCTGTTATCCACTTTCTTTGGGGCATAAGCTATAAAGTTTATTGTGTAAGAAAACTGCAACCTGTAGTCTGTTCTTTGTCTTTGTACTCCTATCCTACCCTTCCCTTTGGTAACCATCAGCTTGTTCTCCATATCTCTATGGGTCTGTTTTTGTTTTGTTTTATTTATTTACTTTTTTTTATATTCCACTTATAAGTCAGATCATACAGTATTTGTCTTTTTCCTTCTTTATTTATTTTTGTCTTTACTTCCCTTGCCCTTGGGTTCCAGAAGGAACCCAAGTAGTAAAGGGTAAAGGAGTTAAGGGCATCAAATATCTGGTGATGGAAGTAGATTTGACTTTTGGTTGTGGGCACAAAGCAATGTACAGATGACATATGATAGAATTGTATTAACTCAAAACCTATATAATTTTATTAACCAATGGCACTCCAGTAAATTTAATCAAAAATAATACAGGAAAAAGATTGCTAGGATTTTATCCTTAACAAGTTCATCCTGACACTTGGTGACGACTTTCCTGACGAGCCCTTGAGGTCCATACTCACAAAACACACTACCAATGCCACCATCATCACCTCAAACCTGCAACTAAAGAAAAGATTTTTTAAAAGTCAAACAAAACTTGCTTTCATTATTTGTCTCAAAAAAGAAGTCTGGTCTAAGATATGCCCTGGCTGGTATGGTTCAGTGGTTTGAATGCTAGCCTGAGAATCAAAAGGTCACTGGTTCAATTCCCAGTCAGGACACATGCCTGGGTTGCAGACCAGGTCCCCAGTAAGGGGCACGTGAGAGGCAACCATACATTGATATTTCTCTCCCTCTTTTTCTCCCTCCCTCCCCCCCTCTCTCTAAATAAATAAATACAATCTTTAAAAAAAAATAAGTCTGGTCTAAAGTGGGATTTTGGAAAAAAAAGACTATATTTAACATTTTGCCCATTCTTTTCCTATGCCCCTCCCCTACATCTGCCCATAAAATTAATGCTCTTATTCAGCCTAGTAGCCCTTCTGAGCACACCATACTGGAGCATGTTCTCTGTTGGCAGTATCTTCAACTGAAATCTTTCCTTATACTCCAGCATAATTACGTTACTTAAACTCACACGGTTAGTATGCCATCATGATACCAGGTACATCCTTTGCTAAAATGCCATGACCTAGAATAAGACCTAGCACAAAATAGTTTGATATGTTAAATAATTGACTTATTGGTAACTAGTTTTCTTTGTCTGTGTATAATGCTAAAAATATATGCATTTTAATAAATTGGTCTCATTTTTTACAAATGTGTTTCAACATACTAATTGATGATACAATGATGATAAATGGTATTTGTAAATACTAAATTAAATACAAACAGGAATATGTTTAATATCTTTTGCTATTGTGGGTTTTGGCCCAGAAATCTTTAAAAGAACAAGAACATTTATCAACTACAAATAAAACCTACTCTCCATAGTTAAGAATTCATAACATGGGAAATTAGGCAACTGTTGAAGAGCAGAAGTGATAAAAATGTTTCAAAAAAATAAATGAGACTTTTTATAATGAAAAAGGGACATTTCAAAAAATGAGTCCAATTTACCAAGGAGGCAATCAAGTGTCCATTGCACTTGGTCCTACAGACAGTTCCCAAACCTCTTGCCTGAACTGGTTAAGATCAACTTAATCACCTCTGTTTCTCAGTGTGAAGGCAACAGTAGCACAGATTTCCTAATATGGCTGTTCCCCACCTAGCCAGAGCAATAAAACAGATCATTATTTGCAGTGAAATTGATGATCCAATACATAAGATAACAGCTGAGTTCCCAGAAATAAGTTCCTGAAAATAGAAAATCTTTACGTTTATGGATCATTCAGGTTTTTATTTTTTATTATTTTTTGTTTTTGTCTTAATTAACTGCTGACCTACAAATGCTTATTAGACCAGTGTGAGGAACACACAGTAGTGACTTGGACACAAAATATTTTCATCTACACTCTGCAGCCCCTCTATGGATATATCAGTCATGATAGGCTGGGTTAGGCCTCGGTTTTAAAAAAGCCCTATAAATCATAGTGGCTGAAAACAATGATTCTTATGCTGTAAGTGCCACGAATACAATGTGTTTCCATAAGCAAAATTTAATGAGTCTACTTATTAGTGATAATAACAATATTAAATATCATAAAAGTATTACATCACAGGTTTATGATATTTAACATCATACAAAAAACAGCGCTTCAAAACAGCGTCACGTGAAAGATTATAGAAATTTGGGTCCTTCTTACAACTCTGTTCTGTAGCTTACCTCCAGTTTCTCCCGGTGCTGCCAACGGGATGAACGAACATGCACAGACGCATCCAGGGGGAACTTCCTTATCATTAGTTTCTTTACGTGAAGTATTCAGCAAAGGTTCTAAGCTACAGCACACTGAGTACTGGAATGCAGTTTAAGGATTAGAATCAGTAGAATCACCAGATGAGCTCTTCTGACAAAATGTATCAGTCATTTGATCAAATACTTAGGTTGGCAAATAATTAGGCCAGTAAACTCTTTCACTGACTAGTGACTGAATGGACCAACTTTGCCAGCTGTTTGACATCACACATTCCTCCCTTAATTGGTGCCGTGGGAAGTATTCCGAATTCACAATTCATTCGAACTCTTTCCAGAACAACTTTCAAGTGTAGTACATCATGTCCTTCTTTAACTTAGTATGATTTTTTGAGGCATGCTTATTTTCAAGAAAGTTTTTGAGAAATCAATTATTAAATTTGGCCCTACCTATTAAAAATAAACACTACTCAAATCAAAGTAAGCAAAATTGATTTAAATATGATGTAATTCCAGTATATAGTTTATTCTCAGTTGTTTCTGGGTTCCTGAACTGATGTTCACATCGAATTATTAGGAATGAGTTTTCATATAAATGACACCACAGGACTAAGAGGAACCCAAGGTCTTAGCACATCATCACGACTTCCTTACCCTGTCTTAACCCAGCTTGTGCAGCGTGCAGCAGGGGACCAACCATACAATGACCATGAAGGTTGCCACGTTTGGGACACACGTATGCTAAAAAAATACTTGTTATTTATCTGAAATTTAAATTTCACTGACTGTTCTGTGTTTTCTCTGGAGAGCCTGATGACAAGGCAGTTCTTTGATATATACTGTAAAAGTGGTCAGGTTAAATGACTGTTAATATTTCTTCTGTTTTCTCTGCCTTGAATTGAATTATTCATTTGTGCTGAGCAGTGTGCAAACGATAATAAAGCCCAATCCACATATCTGTGACAGTCCTGATAAATGGCTGCTATATTAAAGAAATAAATTACAAGTCCTATATTGCTCAGCTGCTCGGCCCTCATCCCTGTTTTTGAGGCATTTCACTCAACCTTGTAATCTTCACCAAGTTGCAACATATTAAACATATATTTTATCTGCCCTGAAGTGGCATTGATTTTGAAACTGTGAGGTCTAATTTTTTTCCAGATAATACTTCAACTGGCCATTTTAGTTATAAATTAGGTTTTTCATGGCTAATGTAGTTCACATTGGCACTTATTATATAAGCAACAATTATGTCATCACAAGGTTCTGGTACACATGAAGGGAACGTAAATGTCAGGAGTGATGATGATGGCTTGCAGCCAGCTCATTAAAAGCAATGGTGTGAATAATACAACTATGTTGCTTTTGAAGGAATCAAATATGTATTATCCACCTATCACTGCACCAAAGCAGCATCATAAACATAGATCTCTAACTGCAGCCCATTTAAATGATGAAAGGGTGTGTATTAATCTATGGAATAGATTTTACCCAGGGGGAAAAACTGTTCTCCCTATTTATTAAAGTGAAAACATTCAGTGCACAAAGAAGCACTTATCAGATGAGCATCCGTGCTATGCAGATGAGTTTTACGAATGCTTCCTGCACAGATAAATGGGCTGTGGCCATAAAAGAGACTGTTATGATTTACTAGAAAGAAAAGACCTAAAAAGAGCAACATGTGTAGAGATTTTTTATAAAGCACAGAGTGTAAATTTTCTAAATTACTGGGCCTCTATGCTTGATATATTTAATTCAAAAGTCATGGATATAACATGACTAATTTTATACACATGCAAATAACTCAATATTTTTGTATTTAATATTTCCTAAGGGTAAATAAATACCTCTTTTGGCTATAATTATTTGTATATGTATCAGATTTACTTTTATTTTCAGGATAAGGACTCCACTAAAGTGTTTCAGTTTGAAGAATTTATTTAAATATTTGACTGTTTCCTTATCTTTTATTTGCAACATGATCTGAAAATTTTCATTTGTATGCAAAGCTTGAAAACTTACCAAGACAACTTAGCAAATTGTTTCCCATGATGCACACCATTCAGGTACTTTTACTGCAAGCCATCCCGTCTATTAAAGAGCATCACCGGTGCAGCGGCGGGAGCATATATCCCCCCAGATGTTTCTTACACATGTCTCTGGGCCCATCTTCCACCTGCAGATACCCAACTTACAGATGCCAGGGTAAAATAAAATATCAAATATTCTGTAAAATTAAGGTAAGTAATAATCACATATTTCTAAAGAGGAGGGACGTTAGCTTTAAATATTCTCACATACATTGAGTCTGAATTCCCACATAACCTTTCAAGATCAGTCTACTTATCTGTGTTTGTCAGATTGACACACTGAAAATGCAAAAGATGAGGTCCCAAAACTGACAAATGTAAACAAAAATATTTGAACCCTGGAATTCTCAGTTTAGACAGGTGCCTTCTTGCAGGAGGCTTGCAGGCCCACGGAGTGGAAGAAGGGTCACGCGGAACAGAGTGCTGACTTCTGGCGAAGCCTGCTCTCGCATCACGTCATGTTTTTCCAAAAGACCATCTGAAACATCTCCTGGACTCTGAGGTGGGTTGAATGAACTCATCCACAGAGACATGGGTATGAAATCCAGAAGTCAACTTTAACTTCAACACTTTTCCCACCAAATAATTGCAAATTCTGTCAATTCACCCTCTTAAATATCTCTTGGATGCAGTTGTCTCTGTCTTCATTGCCACTGCTTTGCTGTGGTCCTCACCTGGACTGCCACTCTAACACCTTAAGTAGTGTCCCTAGTAACAACTTTTTCCTTTGTCCACTTCCAATCCATGCTCCATGGATAACTTTTTCTAAAATTCAAATCAATTCATGCCATTCTGCACTTTTAATTATTTCTATGTCATCCATACTGTCTGTGAATGAAACTCAGATGCCCTTGTTTGGTATAAATGAGACTTTGATGACCCAATCATATACCTGCCTTTTAGCTTTATTTCACAAAACTGGCCTCCTGGAGACTTTAAGAGGTGATTGGGCCATGAGAGTGGAGTTCTAATGAATAGGATTAGTGCACTTATAAAAAAAGACCCCATGGGGTCCCACTGTCCTTTCTGCCACATGAGGACACCATGAGAGGTCTACAGTATATGAAGCAGGAAGTGGCCTTTACCAAAACTTGACCACACTGGCACCCTGATCTTGGACTTTCAGCATCCAGAAATGCAAAATTGAAACATGAATTTGTTTTGTTTATAGCAGTCCAAACAAACTGAGCCACTCATTTTAAAATGGCTTCAAATAAAAGGCTTTATATTTCCTCAGTAAACCACAACCTTCAGTCACAGCCATTATCTTCTCTTTGCTTTTTCTTTGTCACTGTGTGTGTGTGTGTGTGTGTGGGCGCGCGCGCGCGTGCGTCCCCAAAAGGTTTTGAGTAGAATAAAATATTTTCAAAAATACAAATTATCTGCCCCTGTTTAAAACCCTTCTTTAATTGCCTATGTACCTGAGAGCGAACATGCTAACTTTTTTAGAATGGTAAACAAAGCATGGCTCCTACTTCTCTGTTCAGGGTAATTTCTCATTTAATATTTCCTTTCACTTAGATTTCACCAAAATCCATCTTTTTCTCCAAACATATCCTTCTTCTCAGTAGTTGCTTGGATTTTCCCATGCTTTTAAGTAAGAGCCATTTTCTATCTGTGACTGGGTAGAAAATTTTCAAAATCCAGACTACTGAGAACCGTTTCAATAAATAATTTTCGGCATTTGTTAGGTAAAGTTGAACAGTACGGAATTAGTCAATCTTACACTGTTAACCAAAAAAAATATTTCAAAGGCTTACAACAATTTCATTTCTTGACTCTTTTATGTAAGCAGCTGAAGATTAGTTGCTAAGTCTTTTCCATGTATTTTCTTGTTTATTCTAGGACTCAGACTAAAGGGCAAGACCCTATTGAAACTCACCTTTATTTTTTCTGGAAAGGGAAAAAGAACTAAAAGCTGGTAGAAATGCACAGTGACTTTCACAGTTGCCTCTGGGATTCAGTGCTCATCACTTCCAGTCACGTGCCGTTGGACCAACCCACCATCAGTAGAAAACCATGCATGAGCTATGACAATATTCGAGACCGAATAGTTCTTTCTGGGGAAAGATGAATGACTCTTCGGGAACAATAATGCAGGCAATCTACCTTCTTTTATCTCCTTAATTAAATTCATTTGAAAATTTTATCTCTAGAATGTTTCTTCTTTGAATAATGGACTGTAATTTATTAAGCTTTGCATTCACTACAGTGCTTGAAACACAAGAGTGTTCATTAATTGTTTGCTAAATGAGTAATTGAATAGATGAATGAATGAAAGAATAAAAATGAAGGCACAAATGGGTATAACACAATATTGCATTGTGATTAACTTTTGACAGGTATATCACACTCAACTTAACTAGAAATTCCTTGAGGGAAGGTGATTTATTCAAATTTCTCTCATTATCTTTCCTGAAACCTTCTGCAAGGAGCATGGCATGGCGTTTAAATATAAATTCAGAACATCTTGTTGAGTTATGAGCAAATGAATGAATTGGTGAATAGACAACTGGAGACCCCCTTTATGTAAAATTAGCCTCAGATTAGTCCTTACTAAGTGTGCCTATCAGTAAAGGAGGCTAGACCCTCCACTGGCTACTTAAGAAAAGTAGGAAACTGTTCTTTCTTTTTTTGCTCTATTCAATCTAGCTTTGGAAAATACAGTGTGAATGCAAGTTTATGTAGATTTATATTATTAAAATTTAAGGAGGAAAAATGGTCAATCTATGCAAAGACTGCTTAAAAACAAAGCCAATATATGCTGTTGTCTTGTAAAAAAATATCCAAAATAATTATTTTATTGTATTTTCTTAGAGCAGCAAAAATAAAGTGGAAACAGAAGCTAAAGTTGCAATTCAGTTGTTACGAGAGTGAGCAGAAACCCGATTTCTGAGCTCGTATATTAAATCTGTGGTAGTTAATTTTGCTGTTTGAGAGAAATTTGGGCTGGGTCCTTTGTTCTCTTGTGTAGACACTTGTTCTGAAAAGTGATGATGAGACCATAATTGGTATAGACCTTGGCACTTTGCGTTGAAATTCCCTGGCTTTGTTATTAATTTCATCCTTGGCTTGTCTGTTCAACTTATGCTTTTTTCAGGCTGCCAAATTTAACATCTTATTAAATCTTTATTTCACAACTACAGTAATTATTCCTACTGCTGGTGTTCTCTTTTGAGTATGATTTTGCCCAGCAAACTAAATTGAGTATCTTTCTAAAACAGAGAAGATTCTAATCTTTTTAATTAACAAATGTTAAAGTAATTAAAAACTAGTTTGTTTGTCATCATTGGGGAAAGAGTCCTGAAGGAGGTTCCAGAATACATGTGATTTACCTCTTTTTAGTATTTTAATAAAAATTATTTTCAAAGAAAATATTTCCAAAATATATTCAAAATTATTTATAAAGGATTCAAATATGCATTTGTCCTGATGAATCAGCATGACTATGATTAGTTTTTACATACCGAATGTTGGCGTGCTTGTCTTTTTAATTTGCCCATTGTAATATTTATAGTTCGCTTGCCTTTTATGAAATACACCCCTGAAAATAATTTTAAATTTACTACTTGTTACAAGTCATAACAGATCAAGAGTAAAATTCTGAATGTAAAATTTCTTTGTATATTGAGACAACAGGCTGGGACTAAGAGCCACTCATATGAAGTGAAATGCCATCAGTGTAGTGTATTACTTCTGCAATCGTTTTCAGCTACATCAGTGTTTTTCTTTTTTTCCTTCCCATTATTTTCCTTTTGGCAATTAAGCTTGTCAAAAAAATTAGAACAAGTTAATTCTATGCTAAAGTAAACAAACAGGTACATTAAATAAAATGTTTATTTCAGAAAATTGAGAATACCACTAATCATAAGGTACAACATTATTTTATCAAACTCTAAAGCAGAAAAATAATTCTAATTAAGCTTTTCTTATCACTTAGAATTATTTCACTATATATTCAACGAATGATCATTCAAACACTTATTTACTCACGTATTTTTATCTTCCATATGCATTTTGCCCTGAACAAGTTGATTGTGATATTCCTCAAAATTCTGGAGCAATTTCATTTTTGTGTGAATCTATTTCCCATAATTCCATCCTGCATTCACCATGGGACATAATTTCCTTCAACCTGATTATATACTTTTAACAATTTTCCTCTGGTAATTTTCATCAGTTGCTTTATCATTTTTTACTCATTAAGCAACTGAAATTCAACTAGAAAATCTGAAAAGACATAGTATCATGCTGATTTTTTTTCTGGCTTAATTGGGAGAAAACAACACCTCTGTGTGACCTGACTTTCACTGTGCTTTCATTCTAAAACCTTTAAAACTTTCTTTCTTATCTGTAATTCCTTTTATAAAGTCATAAAATACCACCATCATATACTTAAAAGAGAAACTTTTACCTGGGGTCTGAGTTAAATCATATATTGAATTGGCCAAAAATTTCACCTAGTGTGTTTCTGTATGATGGCTCTAGTAGTGCTTAGTTGTCTTTAACTTCTCTTGAAACAATTTTGTTAGGTTTTGTTTTTTTTTTATCACAGCTGTCATTATCAGCATGCGTTACAAACTTACCTAAATTGGTTCCTAAATTTTTGTGCAGCCATTTTAACATTGAAGATGGAAGAAAACACACAACCTTTTTAGCATATTATGCTCTTATTTTAAGAAAGGTAAAAACACAACTGAAAAGCAAAAAAAAGCTTTGTGCATTGCATGGGACTGTAAAGGGGCTGTGACTAATCAAATGTGTCAAAAGTTGGTTTCCAACATTTCTTGATACTATTGACATTTTGGCCAAATAGTTCTTTGCTGTGGGGCTTTCTAATGTATTGGAAGATGTTTAGCAGCAACCCTGGTCTCTACCCACTAGATGCCAAGAGCAGAAGGTAGCTGACATACTCAAAATACCCATATCAATAAAGTTATTGTTGAAAATGAAAAATGTGTCTTCTACTTTACAGAAAAAAAGGCAGAATTTTTGGCCAACCAATAATATATCAATGAAATTTATGACACATAATAGAGGCTGATTTTGTTAGTAAGATGTTGAGTGTGTACCCACATGCTGGGGACTCTGTCATCTGCCACAGACATTTTGCCTTGGATGTTTCCTAGATAGACCATTTTGCTTCCAGGAACAAAAATACTTGTCATATGTTTCCAGTATGAGAAAATATCGAGTCACTTCCTCCCCCAGAAAACTCTCTACTCTGAGAGGGCAGACAAGACATCAGCCTTGGAGTTCTCAGGGATCTCACTTTTATCTTCAGTCTAATAGGAGCTTAAGTAGACTTTGCAATGGTCACCGTGTTTTGAGCAGGACACCTCCATTCCAATTATAAAAACGCTCTGAGTAGCTGTACTAACAAGAATAAGTCTCAAAGACCCATCTCTCATGTTGACTTGCCTTGAACACATTTCATCCCTCTCATCATACCCCTAATGTCACCTAATGTGTCTCTAAAACACAATTTTATGTTTATGATATTTTCATCTGGCAAAAGAGGTTTAATTAGTCTCAGAACGTGGTGTGTTGCAAAATCTGTGGTCAGAACTTTACTTGCCTCATTAATTCTCAAGAATAAATTTGGCATCCAAAACAAAGAAAAACAATGCAAGCACTCCAGCCCACAAGCATCCTCAATACTCACCTGCCTGGTATAGGGAGTACCACTCCAGCTGTGCATCCGGTGGTTTCAAGGAGAGCCAAGGCAGACAAGACACTTGTCCGGCTACAGTGTGCACAATGTTGGCAAACAACTTCACTTGCAATTTTCCTTATCAACAGTCTGTCCTCTCTGAGAAAAGAACTAAGGCACAAGAATGAACTTAAAGATGGAGGATAATTTGATAGTGTCTGTGGGGAAAAGAAACTATCAGTTTAATAGACGGGAATATTATAATAGAGTTATTAGTGAGAGCAGACTGAGAAGCAGTTGGATTGTGGCAGTCAAAAATGCTACAGCCTCAGGCTTGAATATGAGAGTGCACAGCTGAAGAAACTTTACATCAAATGTTCTGTTCTATAGAAACCATGGAGCTGGAGAAAAAGAACAGTGTATTCTGCTAATGACTCCAGGGAGAAAAGGATGTCTCATTATTCAGTCGGGCTTATCCACTATTTGCTTCCGAGGAACAGTAGAGATGATATCTGAGCAACTCTCTTTTGACAAATGCATCTCTGGTTGAAATATTGGGAACTGCAGGGCATGTCTCTAGAGGCGAGAAGGGAACTTGAGAAATCTTAACAGTACTTTCTGGAATATAAAACTCCCCCAGCTCCCTCAGAACATGCCTGTGAAAGGATAAGTGAGAGAGAATGTTGCATGATTATTTTGCTTGTATTAGGCTCCCCAGCTTATATGCATGCACGAATGAATAGTCACTGACAATTTCTGGGCTAACATAGAGAGGTCGGCTAGGTCTCAAGCATCTGTGGAGAACAGGACTGATAAAATAGCATTGGTCTAATTAAAATAGCATAAGTACTTAAAAGAAGCGGGAGTCACATGTCAACTAAAATGGCTGTCAGTCAGCCAGACTTTTTGGTTCAAGAGGAAAATTACCTAAGTCAAAACAGACACCTCTGTCAAGGAGACAAATCTGCCCACATGGTCAGAGCAGACAGGTCTGGCAAGGAGACACACTTAAGATATCTGCACATATGGTAAGAGTTAGCTGTGTCTGCAGTGCTACTCTAGGGATCATCCATAGGTAGGCTCCTGGGAAAATTCCACACTTGCCATCAGGGGTGCCAAGACATTTATTGAAAAGACCCAGAAGGGTGGAGTCCACCACCCTCAAGGTATAACTGAGGCCAGTTCCAGACCACTGCTGAGACAGCCGAGCTCCACCAGCCAGGGTGCTGCTGCAGGCCACAATGATCTCCCTTGGCATCAGCTGCCAGAGGCTCTGCCCTGTTGGACTGAGAACTTTGCCTGCCCTGCTGCCCACCTGGGTCCAGAGATCCTTCTTTGAAAGATGCTGACAACTCCCTTGCCCACTACACTGCCTCCTGGACCTACAGACTGAGACTCTGGGACTCGGGTTCATTATCCCCCATCGATTGCTCTGTGTGTGTGTGTGTGTGTGTGTGTGTGTGTGTGTGTGTTATATGCCTCTTAGATTGTTAGAGTGTGATTAAGACATTAATGTATGTTGATGTTCTACTTTTAGTGAACTTGCCATCAATAAAAGCATTGATCAGCATAGTTACCTTGTGTGACTCGCCTATTCCTTCGTGCAGGGCTGGTCACCAAGCAGCTAACAGAGCAGTTGCCCAGCTGACCTATAAGAAAGACTATCATGAACACACACTTGTGACAACACACTAGGAAAATTCTGCAGGAAAACAGTGGAAAAAAATGCTCCTCAAAACCGTATTTAACACTATAGGTTACTAAGCAACTCCAGACAAATTTTCAGCTCTAATTCCTCTTAAGTCTTTTTAATAGGAATGGATGTGCACATTAACTCTGGACCTTGAAAGTGAGCAAGACAGATAAGTCACTTTGGGTCTTCAGGGTTGAGAAAAAGCCATTAATATGGGTATACAGATCCTTAAAAAATATGTTTTGCTAATGGGTAGTCATTAAACTATGGCCTGCGCGGCAGTACATAGTAACTCACATTGTTATAATACACACATAGTAGGGAAGCATCTAAAGGCTAACTAATTATGATACAAAATATTTTTTCCTGAGATAGTAGTGTTTGAATTAAAGAGGAAATATTGGCCTTTTAAATATAATAATTTGCCATAGTTCTAAGGCTGAGAAAAAAAGTGATTGTTTTGAAAGAAAAATTTTAGCAAAGGCAATAGAAAAAGAACCCCATGTTTCCTTGGGAAGCTGTTTTTGTTAGAAACAATGTATCCTAAATCCATTCTTTTTTACTCAAAACAATGTCTTCATGCACAGTGACCTTTCTAGGAAGCTAAACTGATAGAACTTGAGATACCGCAAACTTAAGAACTGAATAATGGATGTGAGCACTTTGATCAACCAGGTTCCTGGCCAGTGTAGGTAGCTAAGGTAGCTAGGAAAACCAGCAACTGAGAGCAGAGGTTATGTGATTATGGTGGAGTTCCTTGGCACAGCTTTCCAGTAATACCTGATTTCCTTGCCCACCCAGTGGCAGCTGGTCCGTGAGAAAGTACAACCATGAAATACAAATTCGAAGACACAATCAAGAAGTTACCACAAGTTACTTTTGAAAATTGGTTACTATTGTACAGAAAACTAAGAATAGAATCTTAAGCAAAAAATAATTATATATACATATATATATATATATATATATATATATATATATATATATGAAACACATAGACACAGACAACAGCATGGTGATAGCCAGATGGCAAGGGAGTGGGGGAGGTGGAAGGAAGCAAAGTGCAAATAAATGGGGACTTAAAGGAGTTTTACTTCGGGTGCTGGGTACACGATGCAGTGTGTGGGTGATGTTTGGATTTACACTTGAAACCTGTATGATCTTGTTAACCAATGTCACTCCAGTAAACTCAATAAAAATAGAAAAAGAAGGAAGGAAGGAAGGAAGGAAGGAAGGAAGGAAGGAAGGAAGGAAGGAAAGAAAAGCAGCCCATTTATGTTGGTGTATATTTTTAAAGTAGTTTTAACAGTATTATTGAGTGAATTTAATCACATGGATGGCCCAAGCACCAAGACAATGTACTTTTTAAAATGTACTTTTGCAGTAAAAATGAAATGTTGAAGCAAGAGAAAATACAAGAAAAATAAATAAAAATGAAAACCTTTATTCAAGAGAAAAAATCATAGTAAAAAAAAATAAAAAGTCCTAGAAGGGTAAACCACTGACTCATAAATTCTGTTCTCACAAATCTGGATTCAGAGGCAGATTTAAGAGAAATGTGCTAGATAATCATAGCCAAGGCAATGGTGACCAGCTTGTATCTCAGCAGAATTCTCAGTAACCATTCCCACGTGAGTGCTGGGTGCTGCTCCGCGCAGCACAGGAGCCAGCTCAGCCTCCCTGTGGGGCAGGCCAGAAGTGCAGGGAACCCAAGAGATTTGAAGCAGCCTACAACCAATGACAATCAGGAGGCTGTGGACAAGTAAAATAATTTTTCACTTCTCTCAAGGGACAATTCTGTGGCTTGCTCTACCCAGAGCACTGATTTCCAACAGCAACAACAGACTCATTAATTCAACACACACTGGTTTCTATAGGAATAAACAGAAGTTGTACTGAGTAAAAACATCTGATGAAACAAAGGGGCTGGAAAACAGCTGTGCAGAGGGGAAAGTGAGTAGTACCTTATGCCCGGGATGGGTAGGGGTGTCTGATGGGCTCAGGGGGAGGCTCTGCGCCCACCTGCTCCTTTCTGACCCTCCCCTACCCTCAGGAACATTTTGTGACTGTGCCATAACTCCGTGATGCTCATCTGGGATTCACATACAGAGCTGTTTCTCAGTGTCCACTTACCTGAGGTACTAGAGATCTCTAAACAATGAAGAAGTATTTTCTTTTGAAATTACATCTTAGTTTCTTGTGTAGTTCCTCAGTATGCTTTTCTGCCTTCTAAAGAAGTCTCTATCTTCACCAGTACTTTGGAAAATTAGTGAAAATGATCAGGAGAAGGAATACTTGGCCCAGCCTCCAGAGCAGCTGGACTCTAGTTTCCCTTGTTCCTCTTCCACATCCTTATGTCACTTACATCGACAGATGCAGACACATGAGATCTCAAGGAACATTAGACCATCACCATCCCAGGGGACAAGCAAATCTTTGGGCAGGATGGACCCAAGGTTAATTTCAAACACAGTGGTTCAGTGACCCTGGATTTGATTACAAGAGTATTCTGGATGCCTGAAGGAGAACAAAGTGTGAAGTGTTCCAATCCTTGAACGATGGTCTCCTTCCCATCCCAGGTCGGGTAGCCAAGCCTTTGAGTTTCGGCTGTTGTGCAGACCAGTGCAGAACCCCTGAGAGCTGCTGCCCAGAGAGCATCCTAACTCTGCCATGAATGATTGCTATGCTATGTCCTTCTTAAACAGAGGAATACTTACTGAGACATTAATCGAGGGTCCTGTAAAGAAATAAATTATTTGAATTTTCCAAAGAAGAAACTATTATTATGCCCTTATAAATGAACAATAAATGAGGAACACAGAGGTACATTAATCCCAGATAGAAAATCATAAATATTGGCCCTGGCTGGTGTAGCTCAGTGGATTGAGTGCGGGCTGTGAACCAGGCATCGCAGGTTCAATTCCCAGTCAGGGCACATGCCTAGGTTGCAGGCCATGTCCCCCAGCAACCGCACATTCATGTTTCTCTCTCTCTCTCTCTCTCCCCCTCCCTCCCTCCCTTCCCTCTCTAAAAATAAATAAATAAAATATTTAAAAAAAATAAAATCATAAATATTGAATGCCTGTGTCTTCTTCTGGAAGAGAACACAGATTTGGGTCTGAGTCCTGTATTCTTTTTTTGTTTGTTTTTGACAATAGAGTCAGAGACAAGTAGGAGGGGGTGGGGGTCAGCAGAGCATTGAAAGGTTGGTTGTGATTTGTTTATCCCTGAGATCTTCGAGGGTTACCTATAATCTCTCTTTCCATCAGTTCCTATGTCCATTGTCCCAGGGGACATGACTGGTGAATACAAGTCTCTCAATAAATGGAAGGAAGTTCATAGCAGGGAGGGTCCATAGAAAGGGAATCAAAGCCTGGTATGTATCTCAGATACCCTGCTCTGCCCACCCATGGGAATGAATGAATGATGAACCTGGAAATGAGTGTTGCCCAAAAGGTGGTCATGTGAGATGTAGTAAAAGGACTGCTAATGGGTTCTGGAGACAGACTTCTTTCTACCTAGTGTCTAAAGAATAGAGATAGTTTCCCTGGAAATGAATTTTGATACGTTTTTAAAATTATTAAACAAGTACAAAACAAGGATGCATATTTATTTTCCACTATATCTCAATAGGTTGTATTTCTTCTCAGTGACTACAAAATCTTAATTGAATTGAGCTCAAAATAGGCAAATTGTTGCTGAACAAAAGTAGGGTTCAGCTTCCCACCATCAAACACAGGCATATTACAGTAACAAAGGTTGGTAGGGAAGGAAAAAGGTCTTTGTTAAAGTGTTGCATGGTTTGGGGAAACGAGAGACTCCCCATATCCAAGCTCCTCTATTCCACAAAACAGAAAAAAAAATTGTCCCGCAAAAGATTGAAACCCAAAACCAAGTCCAGAAGTCCCTCTCTATTCTTATCTGTCCTTCTGAAGCTCGAGGCTGCTAAGTGGATGCTTCTCTGGCTTTGGTCATCTCCCTGGAGTCTACACACATGGCCCACATCACCATTGCCACTCCACAGCTTCGTGCACTGGCAGCTGGCCTGGTGTTGCTACCACCACTACAAGTCATGCAGGTACTACATCCATGGGGCCCAGCAACTGAGCTTGCCCCAGCCCCAGGGGCCAGCAAGCACCCTGGCCTGCACATGCATGTGCGTATCCAGAGGAAAAGAAGGGTGTGTGGTCCAGGACCATCTGTTCATCAGCGGAAGACACCACAGTGCTCTGCAGACCACCTCTAGAGCATGTGTCCCTAGAATGTGACCCAGCACACACGACTCAGCCTCAGCGGAGCCAGCCCAGACAGGGTAAGCAAGGGGAAGAAGAATATGCATATTTCTCCCTTCCATTCTTTAAATCTCCTGGCTAAAATTCCATGCACTCCAGAAGGATCCAGTCCCCCAGTCAATCTCATCCTTTTCTGAGGCTAGACTGACAGGTCAGTACCTCCCCCTGCAACCATGTTCCAGAAGGGAGTAGAAGAGACTTTCCCCTCCATCAGTCACCCTTACCAGTCTTACACAGAGTCTGTGCAAGGCCTCTCCTTGTAGCATCTCTGCCCAGGAGTAGGGAAATCTGTTTTCACAGCCTCCTCTAGCTTGTTTACCTGGGGAATGCCTCTCCTGCAACAACTCAGGGTGGTACTGTGGCCCTTCCCTCGTCCAGACACCATGTATGTATCAAAATGCCTCACAACCCAGATTCTCTGTCATCTCTCACACCATCAAAAATAGATCTCTGTAATCTATTAATGTATATGAAAAGATCACCAAATGTTCAGACTATAAAACCAAATTTCCAGTTATTGCTCCCACCAGTGGGGGATAAGTTTTCATCTGTAAACAAACCAATAATAGAAACAAAATCCAAAATTAGTAGAAAGGGAGAAAATCCAAAGAAATCGAATTTCAGGAATATTAAATTTCTGTTGCCTGTGCAACAATGAAAGGCATTCCTTGGCTTATGCTGCCTGTGAGCCACAATTTTCTGGCAACAGAGTTGTGTTTGAACTGGCTCAAAGGAGAATCCAAGGAACAAAACATATAAAGAAACTAGAAATGCTGAACTGAATGTATAGAGAGATGCAAAATGAGCCTACCCACTGCATTCTATAAACATAACTAATTTATATATCTATGGACAAGAATTATTTGGATTATTATTAGCTTTATAAAACTTACAAAGATGTAAAATAGCTGAAAATTATGAAAGGCAGTGATAACATCAAACGAATTTACTATTCCCAAGAATGAATATTTTTACCCATTTCCAAGTTGTTCACAATATTTCATGACACTCCAATATACCTCAACAGGCACCCCAAAAGGATATGTGACCCCTGTCCATTCTGTACTATATTACACAAGGAACCAAAGTAGAAATTTTTCTCCATCTCCAAGTCTCAGACATTTTTAGTGCAAGAGCTTTTCCAGTGAGTCACACGCAGTAGTGTAAGTCTGCCGTAGTGTACTAAAACTCCTCTCCTCACAGCACCGTCTAATCACCTGACCTGCATACCCTTTCAAATAGTATATACCCTTTTATATTCCCTACTAATATTGTTTGACATTTTCTTCTTTTGTTAATTTTCTTAATTTGTTTATAAATATTCTTTTAGCTATACTCTATATTCCAATTACATTGCACCATGACCATATCCAACTTAAACCATTCTTTTGCCCATTGAACACTTATTAGTGAAAAATAAACTCACTCTGGCTGGTATGGCTCAGTAGACTGAGTACTGGCTGTGAACCGAAGGGTCACCAGTTTGATTCCCAATCAGGGCGCATACCTGGGTTGTGAGCCAAGTCAGGCCCCCAGTAGGGGGTGTGTGAGAGGCAACCACACACTGATATTTTTCTCCCTCTCTGTCCTTCCCTTCCCCTCTCTCTAAAAATAAATAAATAAATTATTTTTTAAAAAAGGAAAAATAAACTCAGCATTAACATTATGAGCTGGTATTGTGAACATGCACTGATATAAAGTTAACAGCTCCAAGAAATACTTTTCTAGTTTGATTTGTTGAAACACATAATGGCAGCCTTCATGACATAACTTACTTTTTACATTTTATTAAAATACATTGAATCTCTCGATCAACAATTTTTAATAATGTTATCCATTGACAAAATAAAGCACTAGTATCATTTTTTAATCCATTCTTCCTCATTGCTATGCATGATGATGTCATTGGTCCCTGTGTAGGAAGAGCAATTAGTAATATCAATGTAAAATAATTAGATTCTTCAAGGAATGAATTCCATTTCAATAATAGTGATGACAATGGTCAGAATTATCCACTTTAACTCAGAATTACTTATTCATAAGTAATGTCTCTTTTAAGAACAGCCTTGACACTTACAGTGATAAAATTTTGTCATTTCTCTCTTAACACACTCAACAAGTTCCCTGAAGCAATGGAGTACTTCAATAACACTGTTTGCACTTCTTTCAATTTGCATAATTCTGTTGCTAACGAGATAGTGAACGCTATGAGCAAGAAATAAGTAGGTCTCACTAATATATTATTTAAAAAGTCAATAAGAATTTTTGAGCTCTTTCCTTCTGAATTTAAGTATGAATTCAGTGCTTCAAATTAACTGAGAATGTTTAACTCCATTTGTCAACAAGACCAATGGTTTTAGAGTGTGAGAGAATTGAAAAATACTGAATTCCAAGACAAATATCATATGAGCTCACCTTTAACAGGAACCTAATCAACAAACAAACAAACAAGCAAAATATAACTAAAGACACTGAAACAGAGAACAGGCTGGCAGTGACCAGCAGGGAGAGGGGAGGGAATTTCGAGGGAAAAGGGGAAGGGTTTGCAGGAACAAGTACAAAGGACACATGGACAAAAACAAGGCAAGGGGAGAGCTGGGGGTGGGCTGGGATGGGAGTAAAAGGCAGAAAACTGTACTTGAATAACAATTTAAATTAAATTAAATTTAAAAAAAGAAAAATACTGAACTCCCACAGTTTTACAGATGTTTCACCAAATTTTGAAGAAAAAGCAAGTCTTATGTAAATTTTCTCATAAAACTTCTTACTCAACTCTTTTTATACTGAGTAGTGTCATATTTGATAATATGACATTAACTTGAAAACTAAAGGCAATACTAAAATATCACATATAAACATATATGCAAGTATATAAATTAAGTATTAGCTGAGAAAATCCAGCAATATATTTAAAATTTTACATTTAATTATTAGGGTATATACCATTTATGCAGGAATCATTTAAAAAACAAGTGTAAAATATATTTTATTATAATAATAGATTATAGAAGAAAATCATGTAATTTTCTCAGTAGATTCAGGAAAATAAATATTACAGCATAAATGTCAATTTATGATTTTAAAATATTTCATCAAACAGGGGACTTCTTTAACTGGGTAACAGTTAAATGTCAAAAAATGTATTTCCAATAGTGAATTAAAAAATAATTGAAGACCTTTCTTTTACATTGGTTAAAAGAAAGACAATATACATCTTATAAATACATAAGTTTTATTAAAAAAATAATTATCCTGGAAATTTGGTCGTGAGTTCATTATATTTATATATTCATTAGAGATAAAAGATATCTTTGTAACATTAAGAGATTCCAAATAAATGGACTAGTTTCATTTTGAACTTCACTGTTATTGTTTTATCCTTTAAAGTTACCTTTTACCATTTATGTATGAATAGATAGGTGATACACTTACACAATGTGACTACCTTATTTCTAAAACTTTTTCTCCAGTAATTTTTAACATCCATTAATGATTTTTGCCAGGACCAATTATCACAGTAGTTGTAAAATAATACCCTTTCTAGCACTGTTCATTTATCAGTTTATATTCTAATAAAGAACATCTTTCCACCTCACTCCTTTATTTTTCATGAAGGAATTTTCATATGTTTTATATACACACACACACACACACACACACACACATACACACACACACACACACACACACACACACACTAAATACCAGGCTCTAATTTGTCTAATTAGACATGTCCTTTAAAGAAATTAATAAGACTAGACAGATTTAAATATTTACCTACACTTTTACACCTGCTATTCCTTTCCTATAGCTTTTAACAGTGTTAATTTTCATGGTTAGATAAAATGTCACATGCAATTACACCCCATCAAGGTGAAAACTTTTTGAAAGTAGAGATTGTCTTAACTGCCTATATTGCTTGGCAAGACTTGTCACAAGGAAGGCCTTGTGGATGTTCAGAAAATATGTAATGAATAATTAATCTTCAAACAGCTTTGGTAAAAGAATGAATGACATCTTAAAAATTTCCACTAACAATAAAGTAATAGTTATTTTACATTTGAAATAGCTCCATAATTCTAGTGAATAATTATAATAAATATATAAACATTCTAAATAAACACAAAAGGAAAAATTTCAGAAGTAGAAAAAATTAGTCTCATCACAGAAATCAAGGTCTTGCCAATTGGGTAGTACTGAAAGGGAGGTTCTCCATAAAAATGTTGGTCAGTATGAGTTAGGAGGTATATGACAGTGGAAGGGAAAAAAATATTGAAAAGAAACTTAAATGCTAGTATTAGAAAAAACACTGCATCTCCCTGGCTTGGTTGCTCAGTTTGTTAATCAGCATCATCCTGCACACCAAAAGGCTACAGGTTTGATTTCCAGGGCACATATCCAGGTTCAGTTTGATCCCCTGTCAGGGTACGTATGGGAGGCAACCAATCAATGTTTCTGTCTCTCTCACTCACTCACTCTTCCTTCCTCTCCCTCTAAAATCAATGAACATATCCTCAGGTGAGGATTATAAATAAATAAATGAGTCAGTCAATAGATAAAAAGTTTAGTATAAAAAAGAAAATACACTAAATACAGCAAATTATTTCTACATTAAAAAATATCTACTTCCTAGGCTAAATGATATAAGGTAAATAACAAAGGAAAAACTGTTAAAGTTTGAATCTACACTTGTCTTTTAAAAACCAAAAGAAAAAAAAAGATGACATTGTTAACCCCATAGTAGATGAGACTATACTAATCCTTAAATGTTAAATAAATCTAATTCTCTGTATCAAAGATTCTAAAATTTTTGTAAGATCTGGTGAAGCCGATATATCCCATTTTCAGAATACTACTTCCAATTAATTACAATAAATACAGAGGTCACAGAGAAAATTAAAGAAATGTCATCAAGCATTTAACAATACATGCGTATTACATGGTAACAGCATTCTCCTCTAGTGACACGTTAGATAACAAGTACAATGAAAACAGGCAAAGCAAGGTTAAACCTTATCTTTTCAAAGGAGAGGAGAGGGAATTTCAGGGGAAAAGGGGAAGGGTTTACAGGAACAAGTATAAAGGACATATGGACAAAAACTAGGGGCGGGTGGAAATGGGAGGGAGGAGGGGAGGGCTGGATGGGTGGGTCGGGATGGGAGTAAAGGATAGAAAATTGTACTGCAACAACAATTTAAAAAAAACGAAAAAAAAGAGATAAATGTGAAAGTTGCAGTTGTCTTTCCTAATTAAGAACATTACATTATGAAGTGGATTTTGTTTTATTTGATGCTCACCCAAGGATATGTTTGCTGACTTTAGAGAAAAAGGAGAGAGAGAGAAAAAAAGCGAAGCAAGAGAAACATCAGTCAGTTGCCTCCCATCTGAGCAACTGGGGACGGAACCCGAGACATAGGCATATTGACTGACATGGGATTAAACCAGCAGCATTTGGTTGTAGGGGGGCAATGCTCCAACCTACTGAGCCACCTGGCCTGGGCTCTGGAGTGGACTTTGACAAGGCAATATGCACATTATGTTGAACAGTCAAAATTTTCAACATTTTGTTTGAAAGTTATACAGCTTGAAGATATGCATTCCAAAAATTTAATTGTTGCACATGTAATAAAAGTTTCTATGGTTTGTTTCATAAGATGAGGACAGACTACCCTCAAAGAACATCAGAATTATGCAATATTCTGAATTAAACTCCATTGGGAGAATATGTCACATCATTTGGTGGCTAAATGACCTCTAGATATGGTGTTGCAAAACTTGGCCCGTTGGAAACTACAAAACTGAGATCACATGGAATAACTACAATTTGATATTAGTTAGGAGCATAAATGAAATTTTGAGGTATCTATAACAGGTATAATATGTAGAAAAATATCCAGGATTCCTGTGGATACCAATACCACAGATAATGGTCAGTACTATTAAGAGTTTTTGCTTATATTCTAATAGAAAAATATGCTACATTTCCTGTTAGGAAATTACCTTCCAGATTAGTGTAAATAAGATACTATTTTTCCATGCCAGATTCTAAATATTCTAACCTCTATCATACTCCTCTTGCAGGCCATGACCCATGGTTAAGAATCACTGTATCTAGATCCAGATAATATATTATCCCAGGGTTTTCATACAAGCTATAATAATAAGTAGAAGAAGAAAAATCACAAGAGCAACAAACATTTGAGCATGTTACATATGTTTATCAATCTTCACCATGAGACAAATGTAGATATTATAACTTCATTTTCAAGAAAGTGAAATTTAGGTAGAGCAAATCAGCTTAAATCATGCATAAAATTAGTGGAAGTCATAGTTAAAACTCAACCATTGCATTTAATATCAATATCAATACCAATATTTTACTTAGTAATAAAAAATGAAACACTATACTCATTTAAAAAAAATGAGGGGGTGTGCATGTATTTGTGTGAATCTTTCCATAAGGCCTCACACACTGCATGTTGGATGATCAGATAAGGTGTGCAAAAAGCTTGCTGAAGACCTTCGAGTGAGCAATCAACATCATGTAAAGACGCAGGGAGAGGAATCAGGCCACTGAACACGAGGGCAAAACCTGAATTTAGTCAGAACTGTACAGAAAGGGGTGACCAGATAACAGCGGAAACTAACCCCCACGTGGGCCAATGATTGATGAGATGTAGTCAAATATTAATAAATGTGGGAACAGCAGGACCAGATGATTAACATTTTTCATGCACCAGATGGGTCACTCCTCCTCTACAGATTCAATCTCTGTGAAAATAAAAGTCGACACTGTCCTGTCACACCATGACACAACGCTACTGAGCTGTCTCGACAACTTCGAGTCAACATTTCATGTTTCAGGGAAAGCATTTTTGTTGTTTGGTTTCACAAAATGTTATTTATCAAAATAAGATAAATATGTAAGAAGATTTATAGATTTTTTTCTACCTGTCTATTATATATGTTTATGGCAGTAATTACCAATGTGCAGGATAGTTAGGGATGTGCTAGATACATAAAATGTTTCACACCTGCAGAAGGTGTTTAATAAACTACTCAAAACTTCAATGGAGTCACCTGGGAGTTTTCCTAACTTAGGAATAATCTGAAAAACAATTTTGTTATGACCATCAATCAGTCTGTATGTAGAAAGCAATATTATTTGAGAAAAACAATAATTACTAAATGGTAATTATTCTGTGAACAGAGTACACACCCATACCAATCTTGGTACATCAGCAGCATGTCTCTCTATTTAAAACACCTGGAGGAAGATATAACTTGATCTCCCTCTTTATTGCATCTCCAATAACCAAACAAAATTAGTGATGTTTTAATTATCCTTATTACAACCCACACTAAATAATAATGTGCCCCAGAAGGATATGCAGAATCTGTGTCTATGCAGAAAGTCAATTTTATATTCAGAGAACTATAGCTTTTCTAAGAAAAAAGAACCAAAATGATGTAATACTTATAAAAACTGAAAAACATGTACTTTCTTTCTTTTTGTAATTAATCTATCATGCATATATAAAAGAATGTGCATTAAAATATGAAGGCAAATGATAGAGTGTATATTTTATATATCATGTGCAATAATTTCTCATACATATATTTAACAAATTTGAAGCATAATGAAAAGAAAATTATAGGCATCCATTTTCATAGCTTTATTATACAAATAAAAGTTATGTAAATAAAAATATAATGCTTTTGATTTTTCAAATAAGAGACTATACAATGAAATTATGTAGCATGAATACTACCCCCAAATATTAGTTCATAAATTGTTGGATAAACACATTATTTAGTGATATGGAGCTGTTCAGAAAGATTGAATTAAAAACACAATTTTAAAGTTTAAATGATTCACTTTAGAAATAAGATACAAAAACAAAAAGTGAAAGAATATTCAAACACAGGTGAACACTTTACAATTTTTAGCAATGTACATCTATTAATTTGCTATCATAAATTTATCAAATTTAATAAATAGTCTAAGTTCCTGTTCTTTTTAAAAATATGTATTTTATTGATTGTGCTATTACAGTTTTCTCCTTTTTCCCCTTTGCTCCCCTCCACCTTGTACCCCCACTCCCTCCAGTAATGCCCCAGTTAGTTCATGTCCATGGGTCATGCATATAAGTTCTTTGGCTTCTCCATTTCCTGCACTGTTCTTAACATTCAGCTGGTTTGTACCTACCAATTTGTACTTCTTAATCTCTGCACCTTTCCCCCCATTTTCCCCTTCCCCCTCCCAACTGATATCCCTCCAAATGACCTCCTTATCTGTGACTCTCTTCCTGTTCTGTTTGTTCGCTTACGGTGTTATTTGGATTCAATTATTGAGAGTTGTGAATTTACCGCCATTTTAATGTTCATTGTTCTGATCTTCTTCTTCTCATATAGTTCCCTTTAGCATTTCCTGTAACATTTCTGTCCCAAATCTGCCTCCTGGGGCGGCACGCAATGATCGGCAGGGTCGCTGCAGGTTACCCTTTCTTTACACACGAACACCAAGAGCCACAGTTAAGAAATATGAGACTTTTTTAATTGTCAAGGACACAGATGTTGACATCTTGTACCACAATAGTCATGGTTAGGTGGTAAATAGTAGATACATTATGAATACATTTTAAAGGTATAGCTGACTGGTTTCTCTGAGATGGGCTGGGAGAGTGAATGAGAGTAGTGAAGGTTGCTTCCAATGTTTTTGACCAAGATGAATAGAGGAATGATTTTATATGGAAGAAAGTCTGGAAAAAGATTGGTAGGAGGAAAAACTGCAGTAAATTAGAGGTGGCCAAAAATTCCTTGGCATATATGCGATTGAGAGGTGGGCCTGTGGCCTTCACTTTAACCTTCATGGGCTCTGTGACTGAACTTATAGTATATGGTACAGGTGATGGTGTTATTGTTTCTGGGGCCATGCCTTAAGGGCAATCTCTTATGACAACTTTTACTTTGTTTCTTGGAACCCTCACACTTGAAAGCTGAAGCCTTCTGCAAGAAGTACGACTATTCCACCCTGCTGTGAGGACTCCCAAGCCACGTGGACAGACCATGAAGGATGACGGGCCATGAAGATGAAAAGAGAGAGCAACAGAGAACAGTGGTGTCAGACATTTATAGCAGAAATGAGTGCATTCTTCAGCCGCAGGCACCAAAGCTGTGTCATGTGAATCACAGATGAGCCACTACTCCATCCCTCTCCAAATTCTTCATCCACATGATCCTGAGTGAAAGAAAATGACTGTTTTATAACACTAAGTTTAGAAGCAGTTCACTATAAGACAATAAACTATCAAAACAGGAATCAGGAGTTGAGTTTATACTTGCTAATTTTGAGATGCCCACAAGCACTTAACTTGTATTCAAGTTTTTGGATATTTGACAAATACTTTTCTGAAGACTGAGATAGTGTACTGAGACAGCCTAGCCGAGTACCTGCCTTATTGTTATAAGTCACTTAAAAAAAGTTTTCAATTTTTAAATTTACCTAATAGTCAAAAGACAGAGGAAACTATTTATCTTATGGATCAGAATGCTGTATAGCTTTTATAATAATTCAATAAAGCAGAGAGGTAGAAAAAAGATAAATGAAATAAACTGCACCCATTAATATCATCTTTTTTTATTAGTGGATAGTAGATATTTGTTACACATAATAATTCATAAAATAAAACTTTATAAATGTATTTCTTAAAGTTAACCTTGGGAATAATCTGAAATAATACTTTTAAAGTAGGGAGGAAGAAAAGGGCAAAATTGGTAGTCTATTGAATGAATGGTAATTCATTCTTTTTATAGCAGAAAATCAATGTGTTTACAGGAGTTTTCTATTGCTCCCCAAACAAATTATTATACACTTTCAAGTATGTGTTTGGTGTGTGCAATGGGAAGCAATATGAACTGTACAATTCATTTATAGAAATAATATTAAATATATATTTTCACATGCCATAAATAAATTTGAAAAGATAGGGGAAGGAGAAACAGGAAAATTTACTTTTGCTTTTGTAATTTTTTAAATTTCAAAGGAAGACTTTATAAAATAAAATAAATGTAAAATTCCAGTTATTGCTCAACACATTTCTAAGCTATTCTCCTCCACTAAATAAAAATAAATATGTCCACATTCTACTTGAAATTATGAAGTCCTTATTTAGGTATAAATATACTTGTTAAACTAATCGCTTCTGTGATCATTAGAGGCTTCTAGTCTTGGGTCCTGCAAATCTTCCTGAATACATTTTACCTAAAGTTATTTTAAGTAAGCATAATGTAAATGCTCTGAAATAATAAAAGCATATATAAAAATTTGTTCTGGAACTTTTGTAGTAGACTAAATACCTCAAATCTGTCAGAACTAGAGATTTGGGGAACTATAGTTAATATCTTAATTTTTTCCTCTCCATTCTAATTTCACTCAGAAATTGCCATTTTGACCACCAATATCACCCTCAGCCAGAGCAATACATAATAAATAATATTTTTTAAAAAGCTTTCTACAGGACAATATTTTTTAAAAAGCTTTCTACAGGCTATATCGCTGTTCCAAGACCAAGTTTATGCTAGTCTAAGGAAACAGAAAACCATGTTGATTACTCAAATCATGTGAGTCCCAAAGTATAATACTTTCCAGTAAAATGTTTAAATAATTGAGTCAAAAGTATTATTGTTATTTAAAGTACTCAAAAGTGGCATATATTATCTGCATCTGATTCTCTTGTTAATAGAAATCTTTCCTGTCTTACTCCAGTCTTAGTTTTTCACATATATGTGAATTAACTTAATCGACAGTGCTCATTTTGCTCTACATAAAACTTCTATCACATGATATCATGAGTTTTATTTCTGTTATAACTATCATTAATGATTATTATGCTTTCTAACAGAAGGAAACAGAAATAAACAAAGAGGCAAGTAGACGGATCTGTAGACTTTATGGTGAGATATCCTGAGGGAAGAATCACTCATGTGCCCTTTTGTGGGGCTGTCAGAATTCTTTTTCAAAGAACTAAGCGATACAGAATTCTGTTACTAGCTCAGTCTAAATACATGTTATGAAGAGAAACAAAGTGAAGAAAGGCTAAGAAAATTCATTGCCCTGAGGAAAAAAAGTTAAGAAATGAAGTTAAAAAAATGAAAGTCATACCATAGATATTTTTTTTTAATTCCATCAAACTCACATTCTTTTTCTGCTTTGCCTTCTTTATTTTTGCATAATTTGCATTATAAGCTACTATGTGTAAAATGGGCTTCATCTGTCAGAGTGCTTTGTATTTCTAATATTCGAGAAGTTTGAATTCATTGTATAAGAAGCTATGTCACATCTACTGCATCATTTTCCTGGGGACTGCATTGTAATTTGACAAGGGGGTACAGAGACTGACCTGAAAGGTTATTTCCTTTTCTTGTTTGCATGGTAAAACATTTGGCTGTGTTCACATTTTCAAGATTTTTAGTTTCATAAGTAGACCTGCAGCCATTTTGGTATATAAAAGGTAGTAAGTGGCAATTCAGTGTATAGAGTAAAATGTGAAAGTTGTGTGAGATCCTGGTAAGAGACACGACTCACTTGAAGACAACTGGAGCATGACACTGTTCCCTGAGCTGCACAATCGTGTCGCACTGCTGTGCACGTGGGGGCAGCTGAGCACGGAAGGAAAAGTAACCAGACAGAGAGTTTGAATTGCTTTCCTAATTCCTGCCATTTCTAAGCAAACCACAGAGCAATCCCCACACATTTACTAGCTTGGGAGCTCTGAAGGGAGCTATAAGTGGAGATTCTGACAAGGAAGAAGAATCAGACATGGACTCACAGACCAATTGCAGGCATTACTACACTTAAAATGGAAAAAAAAAAATGAGCCCAGCAGCTTTTCACTGACCACTTGGGAGACATCTGGGTTTCTGCCATCTACAGCAAGTCTCATCAATGTCTAATACACATTTCTCTTCCTGGTAATTAAAAACCAACACATTCCAAGCAGTTAGTTACACAGAGGCTGAGGTCAAAAGACCATGTTAGGACAGCTGAACTAGCTCAGCTGCACTTCCTGAGGACAATTTACTCTTCATAATTAGGCTTTAAACTGTGTAATATAAAGAGGAACTGCCCCCACCTCCTAAGACCCATTTTGCTACAGTCAAAATGTCTTATAATGGGATTTTCTTGGAACTGAAGCAGAGTATCAGCAACAGACCTGGAAACCATGGTGGAAAGCAAGTTACATCAGAAAATTTTGTATTGCTCTACTTTTATGTGTGTTCCTTCTCCTCTGTTCTACCATTCATTGCCAATCTTTATCATGTAAGAAAAAACACCTTACCACCTTTCTTACTGGCAAGAACAAACATTTCTTTTATTTCCTGGTATATTAATTCAATCAATAACCACACTTACTTGTATCTACCATATGTCGCACAGAGTAATACAGTGGTGAAAAGGGCATGGCCCTTACAAATAGGATAGAGAGCTCACACTGGGAATGACAGGGAAGTCAGTGCCATACCACCAACCACAGAAGCACACGCCATGATGCACACAGGGATGAGGGCACAAGCATTTTGAAGGTCAGAAAAGGTTGCCAGGGAAAAGTACTTTGGACCCAGAAACCATAAAAAAAAATGAGTTGAAATTTTCTGGGTGAAGGAAGAGTAGATCTAAGACATTTGCAACTGCAAGTACAGAATGTTGAAGGTGAGCAAAAATGTAATTTTCCAGGACTTACCATCATGTGGCTTTTACCCAAATATCTCTGTCTATACTCTCTACCTTCACTCCTGCTAAAGCCCACCCCTTCCCTCAGCTTTATCCATTGGTATTCCCCATACTTTCTTCTGTCCAGCTTTCTCAAGGACCTCTCTCTTGCAATTAGCTCTTCTCATCTGTTTACTTATTCCTTTCTTTGAAATCATTTAATCCATTACACATACTTTATATTACCTATCTCAAAGAAAAATGAGACTAAAAGTTCTCTTGATCCCTGTGTTAAAATTTTTGATGTTTTATCCAGAGCGTGGTGGACAACCAGTGAAGGGTGTTAAGCAATTGAATATCATGCATTTGACCCCTTAAAATGTCTTTCCAACTGCTATGTGCAGAACAAATTGAAGGGGTAAGAGAGGAATCAAGAAGACCTATCAGGAGGTGGGCAGTGGCAGTGGAGACAGATATTATATGGATGTGGAGAAAAAGAGTAGCAGGAAGCATAAGAGGAGGTGGGCTGGGTCAGATGACTGGATTAGCCATTCATGTGGTGAAGCTGGGTGCCCGATGTGCTGGAAAGTGCAGTTATTAGATACAATCATCCAGGGAATAAATAGGTACACATCTTGAAGTTTTTGGCCTGTGAGTTCTTGAAATAATGGGAACTTATGCATAAACACACACAGACACATGATCACCTTGAAGATACTGGGAAAAATGAGGAGAAAGCTATATGAATACTACCTATTAGATGCTAATTTTATACATCAATTTATATATGTTTTAAGCTGATCCTGGTTTGTTAACTACTTCCTACCCTTGGTTTTTCTGGGACATTACTTCCTAGTGTATAAAATAAAGGGATGTGCACACAGAAATAGAATGTCTGTATCACCTTCCAACTCTAAAACTCAAAAAGGATTTGACTCTTAGATCAATGTGTAAAGGAAGAAAATTCTGTATTTAATTTAAGTAATATCCCAGCACCTCAAAGTGAGTCATCCACCAATCCCATAATTTAAAATACCAGGCAAAATGGGCCTCCCAGGCAGAGAAGATGTGGTGCCCTAGTCATGGCTCTGGATACACCCAGCAGCAGCCCTGAGACAAGGTCTTAAGAACATGTTAGTTATTTGGAAGATAAAATAATCATTATCATCATCATCACCATAGTGTGGAAATCAAAACTCAGATAAATGTAGAAAAAGAGCAAACCAGGGAAGGTATATTTTAAAATCAGCTCCTGCTGTGGGTTCCCAGAGTTTAGTTTAACTAGAGAAACTTTGGAGGCCAGAGCTATTCCATCTGGAGGGGAGAGGGAAGGTGAGTTATATGTTATTTCCTATTAATCATTGCTTGAGACCTGTAACTGTGGCACATCCAGCCTGCTACACGCAAACCAAAGGGTTCCTTTACAACCACAGGAAGTCTTGAAATGAAAAGAACCAGGGGCTGGAAGTCAAGCAACAGCGGAGTCACATGGTGAGGGGACACAAGCCAGGCACATTGTTTTCTACTCTCCTACACAGCTGGGAAAATCCAGAAGAGTCTTCACTATCCCTGAGGAAACCTCAGGACAGTTCCAATAAACTGAAGGCACCAGGACTGGCTAAAATATTCTCCAGCCTCTCAGAAGTCATTATACAGTTCATGATTTGCATATATTTTTTAGTGTTAATTTGCACCTTTTCATAAATAGGAATATAGACACCTGAATAACAATTAAGATAAGAAGGAATTGCTAGAGTCTAGAAGATGCTGTCCTGCTGGCTTCAAGGACAGAGGAAAGGGCTACCAGCCAAGGACTGTAGGTGGCCTCTAGCAGCTGGAAAAGGCAACGAAGTCCCTTTCCTCCTTAGAAGGCCTACATGGAATACAGGTCGCTCACCTGACAATTTTTGGAGATAAGTGGCATCTTTTTTAAGTGTCTGCTTCTGAGTTCCCTTTTAGATCCAGGTCCCCAGAGACAGGCTCATTCAATTGATGGAATAATTTCCCAGCCCCCAGCCTTCCACTAGGTTGCCTATTTGGATAGAGGTTCCTCTCAGAATGACCCAACCTAGCTGCTTCTCTGTGGCATCCAGTGCACAGAGTCATTCTGTGCCAAACTGAAAGCACAGGCCGCTCCTAGGTGACCATCTCTCCTGCTGCTGCCGCTGCTGCTAGGCAGGGCCAGCTCCCCGAATGTCCTCCTGCCTCGTCAGGTGAGAGGAATGTCAGTGACGAGGGATCTCCAGAGAGCCCACAGGCATGCCAACTGGGGCCCCAGGGGCCTGGGGAATGATTCCTTGCACACTTCAAGTTCAATTTCTGTGCCTTCCCTCTAATTGCAGATCTCCTGGTGTTCTATCCACGGAGGGGTCCAAAACAGTATCCAAATGGTGGGGAGAAGGTACGACAAATACTAAAAAAATAACCTAAAACTAATCATCCTCCTGCCTGCACATTTTTTGCCCTGAAGAAGGCTTGACTCAGGAAAAGGGAAGTTTTCAAGTAGAAGGAGCTTCTGAGTTTCACTATTGCCCCAAACTGGACTTTCTTTTTCTGTTTTGCTCAAGTTTTTAGCTGTGTCTTTAGTCACCTTAGTTCATTAAAAATGTACTTGTTTTAAAGATGCTATAAATGAAGTGACCACCAATTGATGTAGGAAAAAAATAAAAAACATTAAAGGGAATACAGGCTTGCCAATACCTTGATTTTAGCCCAGTGACACTGCTTGTGGATGTCTGACTTCCAAAACTGTAGGATATAAGTTTGTATCATTTTAAATCTCTAAGTGTGTAGTAACTTGATAGAGCAGCAATAGGAAACTAATATAGCTTTTATTTATTTATTTACTTTCTTTTTAGTCTTAAGGCATTTTAAAATGCTGCCTACTTTCACCTCCTCATCAGTTTGGCATTTGCCTTGCTCTGTATACTTAAAATATTTGTGTAACTCTCACTTTAAAGGCCCTCAATGGGCAACCTATAAGGTATTAGGGAAACATTAGTTCTAGGATGGTCTAAATTCCACTTAGGCAATGATATTAAGAACTGGATCTCTGCTAAGCTCAGGAAATGCTTTGTTTGCCACTCTGTCCCACATGCATTGAGGTCCTATGATTTTCCTTTTCAAAGCAGGAGAAAAAGGGTAAGTGAAGAAACCCTGGCTACACTTTAAAAGGAGGATAGAGATAATTTCATATAGTGAAAAAAGTTCCGCAGACAACCATTCTTTATTTTAAACAACTTTACCCACCTTTACAAGAAATACATAAACTACAAATGAATGGGTCTTCTCACTGGTTTCAATGTTTGTTGCTTTTAAGGAATGCCTTTTTTTAAAAAATGACCTCGGTCAGAGACAAATTTTAATTCCTAGAAGGAGTGATGCCTATGACCACTTTAAAAATTGTGTTTGAATGTAATACTTTTTAATATAAGCTGGACCATTTTTGCCGCTTAGAGACACTGCTGGTGGCACTGCAAGTGCAGGGTGGAGTCACTGCTTGCCGCAATACAGATGACACTGTCGGAAGCCAGAGAAAATGTCCCCCTGTGCCCTGGGCCCTTCTTGTGCTCTCGCTGCCCATTAGCAAGTGTTCTTCAGCAGCCGCCAGCAGGGCAGCCATCGTCTGGGAGATTCCTCCCCAGGTTTGGGAAGAGGCAAGGAGGAGCCAGTATCCTGCTGACAGACAAAACACAGTAAACGTCTCAAGCCAATGGATCGCAGTTTTAAGGAGAACTAAGAGCTCTGTCTGAATTAGTGTTATAAGTATTCTCACCCTTTGTGTCTACTTCACTTCTAAATCATCTCAGATGGAAACTGGATCACAGCACTGTTCCACTGCTTTCACAAATTTTAAAGAAGTATTTTTTAAATTCATAAAGAGTCTGTCAATCTTTTGATGCTTAAAAATATATTAACTGTTTTTAAAAGCTTGTGATAATATTATAATTCCAGATATCATGGACAATTTATAGACATTATTCAGTCATATAAATGAACCTTAGAAGCACCACTCTGATCATCTGACAGTTATATTGACCAAAATCCTGATATCTGCTAAAATAATGAGAAGTTCATTAATCACGCTGACATGTCTATTAACAAATCCCCGCCGCCCAGACCCACGAAGATGCTGTCAACGTCTGAGACACTGGTGGTTATTCTGCAGGAGTTAATATTCCAAGATGTTGAGACAAAAGTCACATGATTGCTTCAGTTCTCCCAAAATTCAGACATGTTGATTTAAGAAGAGCATGCAGAATATTACTGCCCCCTTTTTTTTTTATTTTAAAGTTAACTTCGATATTTTCTAAAGGTTTTTTATAGTATGGACACTGAAAAAAACAGGTTAATCACAGGATAGTTTAAAAAAAATTTAGTAAAGTTTTTTAATTTAATTTAATACCATGGCATTACCTTGAAAGATAAAAGTTCATATACATTTTTTATTTCTTAATTAATCACATCTACATTTAGAAATATTGGCATTATGGTTGATGAGAGATGTTATTGCTCAGACAGTTCAGATGAAGATTTGTACTTAATTTTTAATTTCTTAGGTGCTTTTAATTTTATTTGACCTCCTAAAATCAAATTGTAATGAGTTTTTTAAATCAATCTTACTAATTAGAGACATGCTAACAAACCATGCCTCACCTGACTTTGTAAATAAGGAAAAAGAGCTCTTACAAGTACAGAAATTATAAGGCACAATAGATGTTGTTTGAGAATCATTAAAATTGACTTGTACTTAGTTCCAAACAGATTTCTTACTGTTCCTACTGTTCTGTCAAGTTTAAGGATTATAGACCCTACCAAATTTATAAATAAGCTATGTACCAACAAGTTTTCCCAGAAATTAGTTATTTGAGCCCTGGCTGGTGTGGCTCAGTGAACTGGGTGCTGCCCTGCAAACCAAAGGGTTGCCAGTTCGATTCCCAGAGCACATTCCTGGGTTGTGGGCCAGGTCCCCAGTAAGGGGTGCATGAGAGGCAACCACACATTAATATTTCTCCCCTTTCTCTCTACCTCCCTTCACCTTTCTAAAAAATAAGTAAATAAAGTCTTCAAAAAAAAAAGAAATTAGTTATTTGGAATATTTCCTAATTAATGCATATAATAGAGTTTAAGTGCTTCTTTAATCCAATTAACAATATTAAAAATATAATGCAACTGAAGTTAAAAATATGCTACTGCATTTGAAAAAAGCATAAAGTGTTTGCATTATCAGTATCAAATTATTGAGAAAAAAGACAATATGAAATGTTTAAACCTAAGTATAGAAATCACAAATAAAAGCTCAAACCAGTGTAATAATGGTTAAATTGTTTATTCTTTTTTCTTTTCTTGTTTTCTGATACAAATAATAAATGGCAAGTAAACATTTAGTGTCTGTCCATTCATAATACAAATTGTCTCTATTTTTCATTACCATCTTTGCTCACTCTTTCACAAAGATCACAGTTTGTACCCTAAATTTAATACAATGTTCTTGATGTACCTCACCTGACATGAGGCATGAAATAAATAGGTAGCAATGGAGACACTTTCCTCTGGGAAATACTCAATGGTGTCATGGGGAAAGGGTTGTAGCACCATGTACGCTCATAAAAAAGGAGCTTTACATATGAAACCATTTTTAAATACTCTCCCCATTTCCTCAGTCCATCTCGAACACCAGTTCAGTGGAAGGAACATAGCTCCCAAAGAGAATGGAAACAGCTTACCAATATTTTTGAAACAAGAAGTGACTGTCACCAACAGTTGTTCTGCAAGGTAACAACCAGAAACTAAAACAACCTGTGATTAGTAATGAGAGTCCTGTGGCAAACACAAGCACCACATTATAGAAATCTTGAGAAAAGACTCTGTGAAACACCCAAGAGTGTCTTAAACTGGAAAATCAACTTTATTTCAGAGCAAGAGCTCTTTGCTTAGCCAAGATGATTAAGCTTAAGCGAAAGCTGTTTAAAGAAAAGAACAAAAGAGTGATTTTTTAAGACCTGCACATTATATATAACGCTGTTTCTCAACATGGTTATCTGCTTTCTTCATGATAAATTAAACATCTCGGCCATCCTTTAACCAGGCCAGGGTACCCTGATAGCTACAATGAAGACTCCAGTTATATATTTTTACTTTACATGCCCCAGCCAGTCAAGAATTTGTGTTAAGCTTTATTTCTGCTGTTTATATTATGAAACTGTTTCCCTTTAAGCTCCTCAAATACAAAATTATAATATTTGATATGCTTTTGGAAATTTCACATGTCCCTGGTTACCACTGACCCACTGTCCGACAGACATTGAGCTCCCTAGGCAGACAATTTCTTACCCAAACGTTCTCCTCAGCATGTAGTACAGTGTCTGGCCCTCAAAAAATGTTCAATCAGAGAAAAAAAAGCATGAAGAATAGAAAGAACAGGTCAGAATATATGTTTTACTGCCAGCTTTGCTATTATCCATGTGAAACTGGCCTGTGTACCCTTAGATAAAACAGCGGATTGTACCGGAAATCTGTAAGATCTTTTTTCCCACTCACATCCCATGAGCCTGTGATCAGTATGCATGGTTATGATCCTGAGTTCATGGCTCCGTGTGGGAGATGCCTCTTTAAGACAGAAATTGTAGAGATTAGAAGATAACTGATAAAAAATAAAGAAAAATTTCTAGTTAACCACAGCAGCTAGGCTATACATACTTATCTACTTACTCTCAAAATTCTTTTAAAATGAAAGTAAAAATATACATAAATCCTCAAAAACAAAATGAATAGGGGCAAAACATCAGTGAACAAAAGATTTCAGCAAACATTTGGAAGCCAGCAATGTGATAAAATGGAAACGTTTTTGAGAGAGAAAGAAACCTGAAGTTCATTCAGAGACCAGCCCTCCACTGAAGCCACCTGGTTTGACTTTGGAAGGCATTCAGATCCAAGGAAAATGTGGATGAGCTATAAGTTTGAAAATGGGGGGATTGATAGACAATTTTATGTAGACATGCATTCTTCAGCTCCTTCTAAAAAGTCCTGCCTCAGAAGTTGTTTATAACAATAGAGATTGAATCATTTAAAATGTAAAATAGTTGCTTTCCACACATGGCATGTTACAAATCAATTGAAGAGCGGCAATAAAGGAAGGCCGCCAAGAGAAGGTGCAAGAGACCACTTGAAGGCACTCCTGAAGAGAAAACAGTCCAGGCCGTAATTAGGAAACGTTCCAAGAATGTTTCAAGGCAAGGTCTCCAAGGGAATCCTGGCTTCGCAGATTATCTATTATCTTTGACTATATGAGGGCAGGGAAAACACAAACAGGAGCATGGCAGATTTTGTATAATATAAATTAAAATAGGTACGTAGAAAATTATGTGAAGAAAATGTTATGCCAAAAAAAAGAGTTGAACAAGTAAATAAAATTATAACATACACTTCTCTCTGCATTTAACAGTGGCATGATTATAATATAAATACTGATTGTTTAATTAAATAAATATTTGTAAAATACTTAGATACATAGGTATTATCAACAGATTTTGTTTGTAGATAGAGATAATGGAGTAGATTTTGGAAAGAATCTTTTTAAGACGTTTTACCCATTTCCCATATGGTTCTATGAGGGTCCGAAATGGGATGCCTCGGTTTTCTGTGCAGCAAACACTGAGGCAACAGCTAGTAAGTCACAACCAGATAATATTAAAGATTTTTGGCATGATGTATAGCCTAATTTTTCCTCGTTGGAAGGAAAAATACATGTACTTCTCATCTTTCAATTACAATGAGTTAAATACTTGGATAGTAATAAATAGATTCCTTGGTTTGGAGAGACCGAAAACAACTTCCTTGGATGTTGGCTCACAAGGACGTCATTCATCCAAGTTTGGTCTTAGGAGCAAGGGGAAGAACACAAGCTTTTGCCAAACTGACATCTATTTTCATACTGTAAAGATGGTCATAAAAGGAAGGAAGGCAGGAAGGGAGGGGAGGAGGGGGGAAGGAAATGTACTTGGCAGAGACCACTTGGCAAAACTTATCTTTGAGAGATAAAGCGATTTAATTACTTACGTGGTTTAAAACAGCTTGAGTGGTTATCAGTATGTCTAGATCACTGGACTCTCTAGTGACAGCTAATAGGGGCATGCCAGACAAACAGAAGACATAATGTTGCTTGATTTTTAGAATTTAAGAGTAATCAAGAATGTGTATAAACTTCCAGTTATAAAATGAATAAATAATAAGGACATGATATACAGCATAGTCACTATAGTTAATAGCAGTGTATTGGACATTTGAAAGTTGCTAAGAAAGTAGATCTTAAAAGTCCTCATTGTAAAAAAAAAATTGTGTAACTATGCCTGGTAATGGATGTTAACTAGACTTATTGTGTGATCATTTCCCGATATATATAAATATAAAATTGTTACGCTGCACACCCCAAATTCATGTAGTATATATGTCAATTATATCTTAATTAAAAAGACATCCCAAAGAGAAGGTTGATAATACCCATTCAAATGTAATATTAAGGTCCTTCACAGAGCACACACTCACATTCTAATCATTTAAGTGGCATCCAGTTTTCCTTGAGGAAATATCCCACAATATCACAAGTGTATGTGAAAACTTTTCTCCATTTCTTCCTTTAACTGATGAAAGTTGTTTCCAAGGTACTTCTGTGCTAAAATTCTATGCAGAGATTCTTCATGGCCATCTATACAGAGAGAGAGAGAGAGAGAGAGCTATGTGGTAAGAAACGTGGGTGGTCTCTAGAGCTGAGAGCCAGCTGGCAAGGAAATGGGAAACCTGAAGATGAGAAGATGTGTCCTCCAGCTCCAAGGAACTGGGTGCTGCCAACACCATGAGTGACACTGGAAATGAGTGTTTCCCCAGAGTCCCAGATCATCATGCAGCCCCACCAACACCATAAGTGTAAGACCTGGAGCAGAGAACCCAGGGGAGCACAATCTGGGCCTGAGACCTGCAGGCCTACAGACCTGCGAGATCACAGCTGCAGGTTGTTCTTTTCAGCTACCAACTATGCAGCAATTTGTTGCACAGCAAGAGAAAACTGATACAATATAAAATCTAAGTCATTTCACATTGCAAAATTAGCAGTGTACATTTATTATTTTTCCCTAGGATCATGTAACTTTTCTGTTGTCTGCATGTCATATCCTACAGTAACCTCAATGGCCTTGATGCTCCTCAGTCACACCAATCTATAATATTGATAACATTATTCTAAGTGTGCCCATTAAACAGAAAGCAGAAAACAGGTTAGATGCCATAGTACATCTCATACATACGGTAGGGTAATAAAAACTCCAGAAAGATGTAAGAGACTGCCACACCTTTTGGCATAAATATGTGATTATAAGGGTCCAGTATATTCTAATTAAGATAAAGAACAAGTTATTTACCTCTTCACTGTCATCATTAGGAAGGTGATACAAAACTTGATGGGCCTCTTTATATTCTGAAGGGAGGATGCACTGCATTTATAAATACAGTTCTGACCCTTTTATTAAGGGACACAGATGGATGAGACTTTCAAAGGGAACACAGAACAAGAAAGGGTTTGCAGAGGAACAAGCTGAGGTACAAGTTGCCCCACGACTTACCCTGTCTGGTTGTGTAGATCCGGTGTTGCTGGACGTGTCGGTCATGGATAAAGATGCAGTCTGTGATGTCTGGTCAGCCCCGGCAGAAGAAATGCAGTGCAGATTCTTATAGCTCTGGATCAAGGCCTGGCCTTCTTCATCAAAGAACTAATCTCTCTCTGAAAAACACAGCACAACACAACACAGAAGTTATTCCTTAAAAGGAGGATATTACCTGCAAAGTAATTTTACTGTGATAGTATAATTTTTCTCTAAAGTCCTAAAGGTCCCAAAGGCTCCACAGGGCATCCCTATCTGACACACATATTCCCAAGCTCCATTTGACCTGAGTCATGGGGCCCAAATGGTAAAGCAGCTCGCATGGAAGTTCGGTTCTGTTGTACATCCTTCTTGTGCTCTGGAACTCAAAAAAGTATCAGCTTTTTGCATTATTTGAGGAATATACTGCCTGCAACTTCTAGATCCCCATTATCTGTTTCTTTTCTTTCTGCCTTTGGGACAGGTCAGAGACAATAACTTGTATTTCATCTTGGAAGAGATATAAAACACACTTGAACAACTGGAACCCTCAACAATGAAATGAGGAAGCAGGCCTTGGAATTTTCAAGGCTATGCCTTACCCTCCGGTGTATATCTTCCTGTGCCTTATAACAGTGTTAAAATATGTGTATGTAGGATAGCTATATTTAACAGCTAAAAGAACAGCTTCCCAATCACCAGGTCCAATCACGTACTGTTGATATAGTGGGCTAGAATAAACTTGTGGAACAGGGAGGTAGCAGTGGTCCTTACAGACTAAATGCGGGGGGGGGGGGGGGGTGGAGAGTTGGGAATGCTCTGAGGAAGGTCAGTGAAAGAGCAGGAAAATGGAAACTCACTCTTGTTGGGAGTCTTTACTAACAGATATAGAAGGAAAAAAGTTCTCCAGATCAATCATTGCGTACTAGGTACCAAAAACTGGTAAAACACACACACACACACACACACACACACACACATCTAGAGCACCATAAGCAATTGGAGTCACTGCATGACAAAGCTGATGATAATCCATTGTCATTCTCCAAGGTCCACATGTTTTTGCACAGTCCAGACAGGTTATTAGAAAGAAAATTTGGTAGAGATCACTATCTTTGCAAGTTTTAAGCCCTTGAAAGTGACATTACTCTCTACAGACCCTTGAGAAAAAGGTTAACTAGTTTTCTAGATAGAAGTAGATCTAGTGGTTTCCATTCAACCAGTTCTATAATAGCAATCACTCCATTTGTCAGAGAATCAATATAAGAATTTGGCTTTTTCTAAGTGTGTTTATACTAAACTATACATTCAAGAACTTGAAAAATAACCAATGGGTGTGTCCAGGGACAACTAGCCCCACTAAAGTGAATTTCAGAAAAAGCTCATTATTTACTTGGTCTTCTATACCCCTAACCCAACTATCTGACCATTCTGTACTTTTCAGGAACTAGAAAGAGTATAGAGTCAATATCAGATAATTCTTAAAAATATGGGGAGCATACCCTTTTTCTCTCTTCATAGCCTCCCAGATAAGTAACTAACTTTTGAAGACAAGAATTTGAAATTTCCCAAGTGGATCATTGGGAGCAGTGGAATTTGTGCTTACTCTTATACTCAGACCTAGAGTTCAGAACCATGAGCTCTGCCTTTAAAGGAAGTTAGATAATAGCTTTTGATATAGGGTTCTTACTGCATCATGGAAGAAGTTAACACATCCATATAAGGCATCCTTTCCAATCTTTTATCTCAGCAATATGTTCAAAATGTAGTGAATTTCCAGTAACTTTTAGACGGTGTAGTAAAACCAGTAAATCTGTGGTCCTGGGCTCATTCCCACACACCCCCCTTTGACATTTAGTGAGCCCCTTGGTTGAAAGCAGTATTATCCAGGATACTGTTCCAGTGAAATGTTTGAGACACCTGAAGCACATGATGCTCTCACACTGGCCCCTCCAGGTTAATGTCCATCCCTCCCTGCCTTGGCTTCTGAACCTTCCCTGTATTAACTACATCAATTAACTACAGGACCACATCCTGTGCCCACATATGGGCTTTGGCTAACAGAGATTTCAGGAAGCAGATTGAAGGAGAAATGAGTTTGGGGATTTTAATCTCACAGCTCTCTACCTGCAGGCTCTACAAAGGGCCTCGTTCTCTCAGGTTGCAAGAACCAACTACCTATCCTGTGCCTTCAACCCAGAGTAGTAACAGCCCCAGTATTTCTAATGTTAAGTCCTGTATATTGCATGTGGAATAGTTCACCCAAACCTATGTAAGTGATCCTTTTGTTAACCCCCCTCCAAACTGTCCTCATTTGTGTGTGCCATCTTCTTTTGGCAGGGACTCTGACTGATATCCAAAAAAAAAAAAAAAAAATGGGAAGGGGATTTTAATGGCAGTGAAAAACAATGGAAACCAAAAAGGTTTTCTCAAGTGACTAAGAAAATGGATAAACAGTTCCTAATGAAAATATTTTGTTGATCGTGAAGTGAGAACCTAAGAAGTGGTAAATCCCAACAGATATAATTAACTAATAATATGTAATTTTTCTTAAGAAAGGCTGTAAGATTTGAAGCTCCAGGGATACTAAATTAAAGTTAGATATAATCCACTTTCACTGATATTAAATAAGCTAATTGTGTATATTTATGTCAGAGGATGTACCGTTAATTTTCAAGTATAAATCTACACCTCCCTCTACCCCACCCAAAAAAGGCAAATATTTTCACAGTCTGCATTGTAATTCCCACCCATCTTATGCTGATTAGTTGTCAATTACCACAATAATGATAGATAACCAACAATACAAAACATCTTTAGCCTAAATAATAACTGTTTATTGCTAATGTGTATGGACTCAGCTGTAACTAGGATAAGTGGCTCTGCTAATCTTGGCAGGGTTTGCACACAGAATGACTGGGTGGCTGTTGGGGTGACTGCTCTGCCCCACGTGACCTCTCATCTCCCAGCAGGGTAGCCATGCCAGTGGAGGAAGTGTAAGAGCATTAACGGACACACTAGAGGACTCTTCAAACCTTGACTTGACACCTCATAATCCCTTCAGTCATGGGCTACTCAACCAAATAATTTACAGGGCCAGCCCAGACTCAAGAGATGGGAAAGTAGTCTTCACCTCTTTAATGAGAAGAAAAACAACAGTACATGGCAAAGGAAACAAATGCAGAGACAGAAAGTATCAGGGCCGTAAAGTCATTTAAACTACCTTGTGTGCCTTCTTTCACACTGAACTCTCACTGTGAAAACTGGCTGTGTATCTCTTCCCATTATCCAAGACTCTTGGGTCCACATACCAGGCACTGGCAGCAGGTGTCAGGACTTTGAGCTCTGTGATCAGGTGGCCAAATGTCTCATTAGCTCTTCATTTCTTTGTTTTCTGCTTCCACCCATGATTACTCTGCTCCTCTTTTCATGCATGAGAATACTCCCCTATATCCAGCATGCCCCCTCTTTCCACTATACTCAGTAGTCTTGAAAGAGCAGGGAACCATCTCAAGGAGCTTTTCCAAGCAGGTTGGTGAGGGTGAGACATTGGTAAGGTGGACAGCAGTCAGGAGTGGCAGAGCTCCTGAAACCATCTGCCGGTGTAACACTGATGCTTTCTCCATTGTTACCATAATCATAGTGAAGACTATTTTCCCTTTTTATGACTCAAAAACCGCTGCATGAAATGCACCATACAAAGAAGAAATAGAAATTCCTGTTACATCTGTACACAGTGAGGAAGTGACTTCCCCCAACTAAATTGTTGTTATAACAATAGCAGCCATAGTAATAACAACGCATTTCCTCAGTGATTTACAATGTCCATAACACTGTCACATATTTGTTTTCTTTTGCATCACAGTTTCTGGCTGCCTGTCTATGTGAAGTTGGGCAGATTTCTGCACTTCTCTGGGCACAGTTTCCAGCGATGGTCCACAACCAGTCAGAGTTTTTCTAAACTGGAGCATCTGGAGACACACAGACCTGTATTGGCAACTCAAAGCTTGAGTCTCAGGATAGATTCAAGGAGGTTTGAGGCCCAGGAAAAGAATATTTTATTTTTTATTAATATGTATTATGAATTTCAAGTATTAGCTTCAAGTAGAAGACAGTATTTGTTGAAACTTCATATTTCAGCCCACCCCCACTCAAGAGTCTGAGCAGAGGGGCCAGGAATATGAAATTTAGTGACTATCGTGGCCTATTCTGATGACTCTATCTCATCTGACGTAGTGACAATATTTGTGTACACCAAATGAAAGTACAGTTTTTTTCCCAGATACCCCATACTTATCAGTGTGATTATCCACAAAGGATATTCATCACTCATGTAGGTCTTAGTAAGTACATCAAAACATCTGGGATAAAAATTGAAACTCTGCTCCCTTGTTTTGCAAAGCACACTAAATTTTGCTTTACAAATAAAACAAGATAATTTAGTAAAATATAAATCATTACATTTACTTTAACCATAAATTTGAATACAATGTGTTTAGCTTATTGTTTTTGTGAGTAGAACCCACAGATTGTCAGATATAATGGGTATGGTTACCCACTAACATTTTTCAGAAAGGAAGGTAACTGAACAAACATTGAGCATCTATGTTACAGGGTGCAGCCAAGGGGGGGGACCCCAAATGGACATTTGAAATGGGGCCCAAAACTCAAGGTGTCCAGAGACTCTAAGATGTTTTTTTTTACCTCTTCCCCCCCACCACAGGTGTGAGTTGGGGGAAGGGGCACACAGAGCAAGAACATGCAGGGCAGCTTTGCAGCTAATCCATGGCATGGTCATTTAACACACCTATAGCCTTGGGCCGGTTGCTTGAATATGCTAAATAGCTATGGCCATGCTCTGGGCTAGGGGGATGGAAAGGAACACCTCCCTGAGACGTGACTAGGAGCA